>DWON01000074.1:0-49257 GCA_018251015.1 Phocides pigmalion okeechobee
ATTTGAGATTGGACGTGGTTGTCCATGGGCTGCAGTGACCACTTAACATCAGGTGGCCTGGATGCCCGTTTCTTACTTTTTCACAATTAAAAAAAAAAGTTATTTTACTACACAAAACGTATACAAGAGCGAAAATGTTAACCTAAAGTACTCGGATAGATTTAGTTCAATAATATCGAAGCTACTGGGGAAGCAAAAGGTCGGAGAACTATTGTTCGACAAGGGAGGTACCACCGTCGTCCTCATAATCCGTAGTAAAGCATTACTTGTGTTTCGGTTGGAGAGGTGCGGTTGCCGGCTTTGAACAAGGCGACCATCGTAGTCCTCAGGAATAGCAACGTTTGAGCTTAGTGGATGTCTATGGGGTTCGACTACTTAATATCTTGATATCACTTGAAATCTCTTGTGATTTGCATGTTTGTTTGCTACTCTTCTGATATAAAAAAAAGGTTTTGATCGAAATACTCAAAATATAAATTTGCATCGATATTATTTCGGCCTTCCTAACCATAATAAGATGTTTTGCCGGAATCCTAAGCATATCAATATGTAATTAGGTAAAATAAGAATCTTTACAATTCATCTCGTGTATAAATTCCATTAAATAAATGCTCCATTATCAAGCCATTCTTTGAAGTTAATAGCAAGCTAGAAATGTCAATAGTACATTCTTCATTTGTGTAATATATATGTACATGTAATATAGATGTCCATTGAGCTCGTATCAAGCACCATTTACGGCTAAATCGATACTCATGCATCAATGGGACTGAACTGAAATAAACGGAGCGCTCGACACAAAATGATAAAGCCCCGCATGAACGTTTTACCTTAAATGCATTTTCTGAATGAAGATCCGCTCGCGAATATGGACAAAGCGCTGTTTACGGCCGTGCATACATCTACAAGTGTAATCGCGGCCTTATCGAGAGAAAAAATATGGCGGCCAGTCGGAGCAGGTTGGCCGTGGGGAGCGGACGTGCGCTGCGGGGTCTGGCCAGGATTAATAGTAAATTATTTGCGCTATTACTAACGATAGCGAGTCTTTAATTGGTCAGCCGCGGTCACGACGTAATTACGTAGGACCGTGATAGATGGGTTTCCTTATTGCTGATGGGAGCCCCCCCGTGGGTCTCCTCGCGGGCTGTAAACCGTTTTATTGATCGGCACGTCTTCATAATTGAGTGCGCCGCTACGCCCCGTGCGGTGGACGGCGCGGGGAGAGGGGGATCGCCTTCCCTTGAGCTGGCGTTGGCGGGGATGTGAGAGGCTACATCGATCTTGTCATCCTTTGTTTTGTTTATATTTACAGATTTATTGAATACTTGTCATACATACAAATTATTGTACGTATTCCTGGAATGTTTCATTTACTTGTATTTGACGAATGAGCTTTAGGTTTTTAAGTCATGCATGACTTGATATTGATAGAGTTTCTTTTACATTCTAAAGATCAGTAACTAGTTTTCTGCCTATACCTAGCTTTTATACAATAATTGATTGTTCATATTGCTTACAATTACTCGTCAGTAAATTAATTAAGCTACCTTTTTCTAAAATCGTAACGCAATGATGGCATCAATATCACCAACAGCAGCAACGGCAATCGCCCCTCACCGGCGCGACGCAGGTGACCACGTTCATATCCCAGCGGCACGAACACTGCATTTCGCTTTATTTCTCTCTATTCCATCAACCTCACGTCAAAAACGAGCAAGATCCCGGCAGGTGGCTGCCACACGGCGCAGCGGAGCGGAACATATTACAAATGGCCCTTTGATCGGATGTTATGACAGCTCTCGCCAAATATTTGAGTGAAGTTGAGCGGAGAAAGCGAGGCAATCAACCGGCTCGTGTAGAGACGTATCTCGCGGATCGGAAGTGCGTTGCTGTGTGATGAGCGACGCGTTTTCAAATATTTGTATCAGTCATTGTTAACGTAGAAGTGTTTGATAGCCGTTTGTTATACCACCGCAATATACATCTCTAGGCAGCAATAGTGTAGTGTTGTTGTCATTTGATTTGATTGATGTGGTCAAATAGATAGATTTAGAGGCGTTCCGTCTTAGACTTAGTGCGGACTTTTAATAACATATCAGTTAACTACAGGCACATAAATGACATGAAATAATTAATAATCTATTTATACTAATGTACTTGCTCATGCCTTCTTATCACAGCTGTCGACATTTAATAAAATACCATATTTTTATAAAGATAACAGTTGCCTATATTAAGCATGCTGATGGTATGTTTTCAACATTGGTCAAATGTCATCATTTGATTGACTTACTTTACATAATTTACTCATTAAATGATTCCTTAATTGTTATGACAATGATGCATTTCACGGTATCATAACCGCTGTCGCTCGTCAACAAGCTCTCCGTGCCGTAGTTTCGCGGGTCTCGGCCGTTCAGTGATTGACCATTGTTGTCAGTACTGCTGTGTTCTGGTAATTACGTACATTCTCCCCCCCCCACCTCCGCGTCTGCCCCTCGCCCCGCAGCGCACGGTCCAGCTTGTAATTTGGTCTTCGTGATCCAACCGCCAGATAAGAATTAAAAAGGCTGTATTTCTTTGTTGCGGTACTGAGGAGTATTGTTCGTTGTTGCTGGCCGGCTGTCCGAGTATTACGGGTGTTACAATGTTTTGAAGTTTCACTGTTATTTGGTTCTTTTCTTTATGTTATATGGGATTGCATTCATTTTATTCAGTGCTGCTATTGTTGTCAGTTTTATCTTTGCTTTATCTATGTATTTACATTATTGATCATTAGAAATATGGTTAATCGGATGTTTGCGACAGTATTTAATGACTTACACACAGCAATAAGATATACTCGTAGAGGCTGGATGACAGATCATCATGTCAATATCACGAAGCATTACAAGTTATTTATGTAGGTATATAAACAGAAATAAATCTGTTTTGGCTTATATAGAAAATAGAACATCACGATGTTAAGAACCGATGCATCATAGGCTTTGAAAGCGAACTTCTTTTTTTACTAAGTTCAAGAACTCCATGTCAAGGTATACCAGGAAAACCTGGAAAGGCAGGTCATTCCAAATAATATACCACGCAACGAATCCAGTCAAAGTGGAGAGGACTTCTGGATGGAACGGCATTTCTTCCGAATGGTGTCGTATATTTTTGTGGGATTTGTTTTTTTACTTGTATTAATGCAATTGAATCTGACATACAGCCTGCCTGATTGTGAGTGGTTACTGCCGCCCATGGACATGTAAACTGAATTGAGCCTCTAACACGTAAATTAAATATTTGTTTATCTCGTCCACTGAATTAACATTATCGGGTCACGACAGGAGCCATGAGCTTTCACCGCGTAATTGGTTGACGAGCTTCGAGTGTGCGTCACAATGGCCGCCGTCTCCAATCGGCCATTACCCTTATCTGGAGGTTTTTATAATAGGATGCTTTGTAACTAGCGGGTGGTCGCTCAGCAGTTTCACCTTTAAGGTTCGGTATCCAAAAGGTTTACGGGACCCTAGTTACAAAACCTGCTATGCCTGACTGTCGATTTCGGTCTGCCTGTGTATCTACCACATGATCATCTAAACTTTATCTTTCTTAAGACATATTATATTTTGCTAAACTTATCGCCTAAACATAATATGGAATACCTTAGAAGTAATTATAAAAACTCTAACGTAAACAATTTAAAGAGAGCCGTGCCCATGCGATGCCGTGCCAAGAACGATGGCCTAAAACCTGCAATAAATAGATATCGCAATTATCTAAGCGACATATCTAAGCGATCTTTCGAACGAGGGGCTAACTGTTAATGAAAGGTTATAATTATATTGCATCGAAAGAGTAGTAATAACACAATGATGCTCTATTATAGTTAACACATGAATTCATGCGTCATCTGACGGCAACTGACTCCCAATGATACATGTATTTAGCCCCAAATTCGATTAAGTCCTGTTTGAGATCAGCTATAGATACGTTACCGATGAAGTGAATTTGAGTTGTAAATATAACATTCATTACGTGTACACAAATATTTCATAATATATATATATATTTAATCTACCTCTGAATACTAAACTGAAATTTCTGTGTATATGTATCACTTAGTAACGTATCGGAACACAATAGCGTCGCATCCCTGCACGAGGAAATAGAAACATTATCACAAACATAATTCTGTATTCGAAAGCGGTATCAATAACGTGTGATAAGTTTTCCGTTGTATCACAGAACTCATTACAGAGTAAGAATTAACAAATGACATGAAAGGTCACATTACGAGTGCGGGAGGGACCACCGGCGCTGGAAACTTGAGATAACGCGCATTGTGTGGTGCGGAGGGCGCGGGCCCTCGGACCACACCGCGTTATAGCTTTATTATACAATAATGATAATGAACTTAGTACCTAATAACGTCAATTATACCTAAAGGTATGTAGGCAATACCATAAACTTTATATATTGTTTATGGGAAAATGCGATAGAAGAGCGCGTAGATTTTCCAAACTTCTTAACGGACAATTCACAGAGACCTGCGGGTACACTTAGTGTAAACTTGGGATTAGGTAACACATCTTAAACTTAGGTATAAAAATATAGATAGAAATACAGGGGGCGCTTCGGACATCAGAGGCGATACTGCATGGATTTAACCAAATATATAGTTAGCGACTTATTCCATTAAACAATTACGGCAATCTAGTGTTATAATCATAATAGCAATCACATTGCTAAATGACAATAGAAAGGGCCAGGAACAGAGAGCTGTCTGTGTACCGCGTCGCATCCGAATATAATGCGTAACCAGCGAGAACTACAGTCCCTTTTTATAATAAATTCAGGTAAAACGAAATAGGCAGGTGGGACGATCGCGTGATGTCGTCCGATTCGATGACAACATTTTTTCCAATCTACCTTATTTTTTGCGTAACTACCTTATTTTTCTTGAGAGCGACAACACAACTGTCAACAGTTTCCCCGTCGTCGCAGCTTACCTGTAACCACGAGCGATAAAGTAGTTCGAAATATCGGCAATTAAAAATGGATACTTACGATTAACATAAGTATCCGATATATGGTAAAATTTTACCTTACATTACCCGACATCCTCAAACGGTTGTAATGTATGCTAACTATGTGCTAAATGTCGGCACATTTGGTAAAGCAGAACTGAAACTACAGAATGAATAATAGGTCTACGTAAATGTATGGATAATTCACTTCGAAATCTATTATATATACATATAGTTAAACTACATTATGTTTCTTTCAGACATGCATCTAGACATTATATTATGAGCCATGTCGCCTGAAATAAATAAATAAATAAAATAAAATCACCTAGTTGCAACAACGACGACTTAATTACAATATTGAATTCATGTATTTAATTTCTCGCCCAGTTTACAAAAAATATCTTAACTTATTTATTAAGTGTGTGTAATCTTATAACGAAACTGAATATTTGCATTAGAATTTGAATATATCTCAAAATCTTTCCACCTACTTTGCGTCCCTTTTAAAAAATTCTTTGTTTCGTTGTTAAAATTCACAATTGCTTTAATGTACGAGCTCATACAAGCGGCTGGCCATGAGAGAGCACAGTCCGGCCGTAAGTGGTTCGGCCCAAGTTGTCAGATTTATGGTAATTTTACGGCGATCCCGCTGCCGCTGCCGTTAACGTGTCAAAATTGAATATTTCGTGTTATTTAGTGAGGTGTCCGGTGACCCGGGGCGGCGATTATACCCGCAACGATTACGTTCCTCCGGGGCTTGCTAGTGTACCGAGTTCAATACCGTATGTAGGTAGCATATTTACTTTATATTTTATTTTTTTATTATACATAAAGTGTACAAACTTCATTTTATTAATGCGTACCTATTATCCTTATTTAAATTTACATACTATTAATATATTTACAATAATGAAAATCTTAAAACTAATTAAAATAAAAGCCTAACCTAAACAATCTAAAGGGCGTCCGTGTTCATGCAGCTTGGTTCGCAGAACAGTAGCATTCCTGCGTTGAATAGCAATTGTAATTCTGTGGGCGAGATATAAACCCTGCCTTCTTGTCACTGACGGCGTCGATCATGGTACTATTTGTTTGAAAAATGTTTTGGCACGCGGAACCTACGGGCCAAAGGTTTCAAGCCAAGCGGAACAAATACGTAATCACTGCTTAATGGGACATATTTACGCTGCTTGCTTCTTCTGGAGCCAGAGAGAGAGAAAATGTATAATCAAAATCTGACAAGACAATTGTTTTTAAATATTTAGCTATAAGTGATAACTTTGTATTTAAATTTAAGTAAGTTAAGAATACCCGGACATAAAAAAAACCAATAAAACTTATTTATTTATTTCTAGATATTCATTTGTACAACATATCTGCGATTTAAACTTGGCGTTTTTTACGTTAAGTATTGACCTGGTTAAATAGTCCGCATGTATTGTAGAGAATATTCTATCAGGCGCTAGTGGCGGTACCTACTTGCCAAGCCGCCACGCGGGGGCGCTCCGATGATCTGTATAAAACTGTCATTAAATTCCTCCGTAGTTTTCTTGAAAATATTGATATAATACGTACATATATTATATATCTCGTTACTTGTAAAAGTTAATTTTAACACTTACATACATACAATATTTGTCTATTATAAATAAAAAATGGAATTGTATTAGAACGAATAAATAATAGAACCGGTTTACATTTATAAGTCATTATACACATGTAGTCTGACCTATGAATAGTAAATTAAGCTCATTTTGAATATCGAAAAACTAGTAGACTTGAGTTCAGGGCATGTGATGTTAAATGGACTCTGCAGCCCATGGACATCCACTTCGAACATCAGCCTCCAGTCAACGCATCTCTCCAACTGAAATGGAGATAATGTTTTACAGCAGACTATGAGACATTAATCTACTAATATATGTTCCAAATTATTATATGCGAGAAGAACAGCAAACGAGTATGCAAACGTCCTGATGGTAACTAGTCGCAGCCCATATACATCCATGTACAATCACAAACATGACGGAAATCCTGTCTGAGCTCGAATATAGATACGTTGCTTCTCCTGAGGACTGAGATGGCCATTAGAGAGCACAGTTCGGCCGTACATTCCTCCTCGCTTCAAAGTTTACCCGGCAACCGCACCTCTCCAACCGAAACAGAAATAATGGTTTACGGCGGATTATGAGGGCGGTTTGTAATGTGTAATTTGTTTTTATATAAAACTATTGTTAATTATTGTAATTAGTATTTTTGTACTTTCTTCCATCTTTTGCCGCTTTGTTTCCATGGTGATGCATTTAAATTTAAACAGAGTTCTCTAAAAAACATTTTAAATAAATCCCATTTGATTTTAACTTTGAACCTTGTATAATATTGGAGACCTACACATGGTTTTGAAATAGGGACAATACAACTATGGTTTAAGACCTCTGTTCTTTATCAAAATCATTTTGTCCTAGATATAAAACGAATATCTATTCTACCCTATCTGAATGAATATCAAGAAACATATAAATATAAACATACGAATATAGAGAGCTTTAGCTATCTTTGGTTGCCCAAACTTTAAAACTTTAAAATCTTTTTGCCAAAATACCATTTTTTATATTAAACTCGGCGATAACGATGACGGATGGTAAGTTAGATGAGAGCATTTAGAAGTTTTTCTCGAGACCTCCACGTCATAACGTTCGGAAAATACTTTGTTGGGCTGTTTTATCTATGTTTCGTTACGCTATCTTGTACGCTCGCGGCTACAATTACGTATGAATCAAAACTTTGATATCCGCCAGAAGTCAAATGGATGCGAATGGGAGGTCAGCCACCGGTGAATGTTGCGATAAACACTATTATAATGTCGATATTAAATACTCATAAAGCAATCGTGGTCCATATATCTGTCGTTTCATTAGATAGTCCGCGACGCTTGGCTCCGCCCGCGGCCGTGATTAAGACCGCTAGCCGTTAATTGACCGCGGCCGCTTGCGGCAGATTCGCTTAATGCCCACTGCTCCCTGGTGCTTGGTAGCCAGCCGCTATTGCAATATATTGTAAACATTAATAGAAACATCCGAACATTAATTTATCGTGTCTTGTTCCAGATTGTTTAATTCATAGAAGGGGAAAGTAGAACCTTTATTCCAAATTTCATGAGCCATTTATCGCAATGTTGAAAGTTGTACTTGTTTCTTTTTATGTATTTATTTATTTATTAAATTAATTTTAGGAAAATAATATTACATTAATAAGGATTTACGGAAAAAAGTGTGCTTAATTATTAATAAACTTCAGAAAGAGTTGGTTCTCACCAGGTCGTATTATTTTACGCTTGGGAACGAATAATTCCGACCTTTACTAACCAATTAGAAAAAAAATATTTTTCTTTTTCATTGGTACTCTTACCGTTTGAACACATTAAAGTTTGAAGAGATGATACTACACCGAGAAGTGGTTAACAAGAAACGCATTTTGTTTAAAGTCGGTTTTTGCACAGAAAAACGTTATGCATTATGTACATGTGAACTTTCCCCGATTGTGATCGTTACGAATAAAACACATTTCTTTTCATTTTTGTTAAGTAACAAAATATAAAAAGTAAGTTTAAATTGGCCTTGATACATAATATCACATATACTATGATTTTTTTATTGTGAAAGAGTAAGAAACGAGTCAAGTGGTCACTGCAGCCCATGGACAATCACGTCCAATCTCAAATAGAACAGTAGTTCTATTTAAGGATGGACGCGGTAGCGTTCCTACTCTTGAGGACTAAGATGGTGGCCTCCAATAATGTGTATTCGGCAACCACATCTCCCCAACCGAAACACAATACATGAAGAACATGCCACTTTACGGCGGGTTATGAGGGTGGCGGTGGTGCCGCTCCGTACGAGCTCCAACGGCTTTGCCACCTTTAGATAGATATTATCTATGAGAGAAAGACATACGAGCATATAAATCACTTATTGTTAAGTAGTTGCTGCTGCCCATTGATATCCATAAACAAGACTGACAGACCTGAAATGTATACTCGTGCGTTGTTATTCCTGAGGACGGAAGTTGTTGTCTGGCTTTTGAGTGTAATTGGCAACCGTTCTTCAACTTCAACAGGAGTTGCTTCATGGTGGATGATGAGGGCGGCGGGTACTCGCCCGGGCGTTCAATATGATTACTGATGTTTGAACCAGAATTAATTATATCATAATAGCAGAATTAATTCCTTCTTCTATCTGTATTTATTGTTTATTAAGCTTATCCCTATCGTCATATTATAACTCTATCAGCCGAATTACGAGTACTTGCTAGTAAATAAAGCGTATTTCTAAACATCGTAGAAAGTAATAAAAAGCAAGCTCTAAAGTCAAAACCATTAGCGTTATTGCTATTATTAAATATTATGATATAGGAGGAGCGCGTGGGCGAGTCATTTGCATGCCCGCTCATTGCCCGTCCAATTATGATTTATCTACAATACGTTATTTTTTCAATAACAACACTTCACGGCTATAAAATGTAGTCTCGAATGTTACGGCAACTACTGCTTAATTGACGAAACGGATTTAACGCTTAATATTTCATTTTATCGAAGTTTATATGATGTAACCAATGAATCCGCAGATTTATTATTATAAATATTACTAGTGTTTTGGTTGCTCACTTAAACACGTAAGCAAGCAAACAAAACATTGAATCAAAATAGGTCGAATTGTATTGGAGGAGTTCAGTTTCGTACACAGATACAGCCAATACAGTATCTGTATTGGCGAGGTAGTATAACCTATACAGTTCTTCCGAGGAGGTACCATCGCCACACCTATTTGTATCGTGAAAGATACAATAGGTGTGTCCTCTTTCCATTTTATAAACATTAAATAGTGTGTCAAGTGTACAAACCCGAATCAAGGAGACATTGAGAGCGTTGTCTTAGAGCTAACTATCAGTAGGCCATGCTATGCCAAGTAAAGTGAGATAAAAATGATAATTGAAATATGATAGATAACATATGTAACGTGTATTACATATGTTATCTATCAGTTTATTATTATTATTAAGTGTATATTTTAAGGTATTAACAATATTGACAAGATATTTATAAAAGAGGTAATTCTGACATCTAATTTGTAATCTTAAGGGTTACACGATTACATTATTGTAGGATATATTAAATTATTTTGTTATATCTGGTAAGCCATATATTGAGTTTTCATTTTTAAAAGAAAGTACCACCAATCAATATTTCCAAATAATCAGAGGTTAAAACCCACAGCGGCGCATGCATCACCGGGGTACAATACCCAAACAAAAGATAAAGCAATAAATTCTCATAAACGTAAACGCGTATATCTCGTAAATTATTTATGTTATTTGTCTCCATTTCCATAATTACCACCGGTTGTAACGAGATGCCTCATAAATCTCGCAGAGCCCCCACCTCCCGTAAGGCGCTCCAACAATTAGTCGGCGTGTCTGTTCATCCGTTTTTCTGTATATAACAAACAGCAGTGTTGTCGTGATAACACGCTACTATATCACGATATTTTGTCGCCCACTTATCGCCGCTTTATGTTTCGGTTATGAGGCATTTATAAAGCTGCCTGTTCGCGATACGACTGTTGTTCGTTACCAAAAATAATCAACAAGAGGTACATAGAGTATCTTTTATTTTTCTAGGATCCTAAAAAAATTGGGTTATTATGTATGGAAAAGATTGTAATAAAATTCCTGTTAAAATTCTAATTTAAACATTCTATTTCTGTAGATAATAAAAGGAAAAACATTATAGATTAAAAAAAAACGTTGAGGAACAAATTTGATTTTCTGCAACAAAAAGTTAGCGAGCTTTGGCAAATAAAAAAACAGTCTTAAATTGTATATATGAAACTCCGATTCATATTAATTTTTAATATTTAATTAACACCAATACAGTGCATGGTAGAAATGCATCTGTAATCAGCTAGCTTACGACTTCTGTCCTATTTAGAGTTGATTACAGTTATCCACGACTTGTACTCGTTGTACTTTACATTAGATAATGTGCTCGTCCGTTGGTCAGTATCGTTATTAATAAAACGGTACATTTTTAAGTATAAAAATATTAGGAACTATTTCACAGAATCGTTATGTTAATGTCTCTCTTTATATTCTACAGGCTGCTCAAGCGAGCCAAGTGTTTATACGTGGAGCGGCGTCCCAGCGAGCGCCAGCGCCGGCCACTACGGGGCGTTACGACACTACTACTTGAGCGTGTTTTGCGGAGTGTCAGGTGTTCTGCAACTTATTTGTACCTAGTTTGCTTTGTATCGATGGGCGATAAGGTATTGTTTTGAAACAAATGGTTACCTGTTCGAGTGGAATGACAGTGGTATTTCAATATTTGAGCCGTGCATATTAATTTATGTTGAGCAAATTGCTTTCGCTGCTGTATTTGTGTTCGAAATATGATACAGTTGCTACAATTTATTACGAGAACTTTACTAATACCTCGTTTATATCGAATTAAAATCAACTAAGAATGAATTAATGTCATGGTTATGTTATATGTTATATATTGACGTGGCCTGTCTGTCTCTTGTCTGAGTGTATAAAAAATCAAAGTACCTATTCTTGAAGATGAAATGGATATCTACATACATACATACATAAATTAAAGATTTCTTACACTTACATGTTAGTAAGCTTTCCTCTACTCCACTATACAACGTCAAATGCCATGTGTAAATTCCTGGTATGAAAAGAGGAACACATATGTGTATAATAAAATATATTAAAAGATATCTCTTAAATGAATAGAATTTAAATATATCTGCAATATCAAAATTGCCTGTAATATAATCGCGTTATGGTTGAAAATGTTCTGTCGAATGTTCTCTGCAGCCTATGGACATGCACGTCCGCCATCAGATGATATTATAGTCAAACCTGACAACGTGCTTTCAGAAGCAGCACCCAGCAGCAGAAGCAGCAATGCTGAGTGTGCGAGGGAGTGTCAACGAAAGCTGAGATGGTCACATCGCTTGTAAACGACGAGGGCACTAAATTTATATTATTTCTATAACATGGAGAGAAATCCAGAAAAGCAGTATCCAGTGTCACCATATAAGAAGCAGTAGTAGAACAAGAGTTCCACCTGACGTCGATTACAGGTGCTTTGCTACAAACCAGGACTAAGAGGGTCGCTTCATAGCATGGCCGGCGTCATAGCCAGCTGTAGTAACCAATTTTCGCCAAAAGCCAAGAAATGGTTTGCGTTAGAAATATTTGGGGCAGTCGCACATTATATTACAACAAAAAGTAACACTACTTACTTAACACCTCAATAAATGTCTTACCTAAATCAACGCGATCGTAAGCCGTAAAAATCTAAACAATTACATCGTTAGTGTCGTGTGCTGTCGTCACGTGGTCGCCGTCCGCTCCGTTATTTCTGACAATTGTCTAACAATAACATTCAACGGAACATCTCCGTGTTTGTTTCTGGCCACACTTCCAAGCGGCGTGGGCGTTACGAACCAGGGCTACCAAATAAAAATTGTACGTACCTTGTATTTCCATAGGCATTCAACTCCATTTCTAGAAAATTTTCGTTTGGTTTCAATTTGACATCTAAATTATATGTTACTGGGATTATCAGGTATCATATCATTTCGTTTCGGAAACAGTTTTCAAGTAGTGGTTGTTTAACAACAGGCAGGAAATGTCCCAATAATATAATAAATAAAATAATAATTTATTGCCGGTATCTATATAGTTCAACCAGGGATATACCAGCGTTATTACGTGATATACTGTGAAGATATTTTTGTATTTACGTCTTAGAAATGTGGTTGCCAGGTAAACTAAGTAAGTAGATCACCTTAGATTTTAGGGGAAGCGACGCGTTTACATAACGGCTATAGAATAAGTACTTAGGATATACATATTCCTATAACGTGTATTGAGTCTTATGTACGATTATTATTAGAAAATACAAAAAAATGCACGCAACCCTATTTGGGAACGAAACAGCTCAGGACGCGCCCACGCGCCCTTCTATTTGTCCTGTATGAGCTCGATGACCAGTCACGGTTTTTAAGGAAGCTTTTGTTTGTCATTAAAAATTACATATAATGAGACGAACTTTTTACTAATGCATGCCCTCTTTTCTGTTTCTTCCTCTCAATTATATTTAATTTGACGACCCGCTTACCACTTTCAGAGTTATAGTGAAAGAGTATGCTATTTATCTTATGGTAAATTATCACCACCGATCTTGAACTCCCGTAAGGTTAATTAAACTCTAGGAGGTTTGAAGTTCTAACCGAAATCTATCGCAGATACTTTGTTACCTCTTATAACGAACTTTGAATCTTTCATTTAGGTTTACCTTCGTCACAACATTTTTCAAATTATAATACAGTAGCAGTCAACACCCCTCACTCCTTCTTAAAAAGTAGACATAAGTGTAGCGACGCCGCTTCTGCGAGCGAGCGTCGCGGAGTTTTTAAAAGTTATGTGAATGACGTGTGAAACCTACCAATACGCACTTGGTCATAGTGGTCTATGGCCTAACTCGCCTCATCTCGACGGTGACTAATGGATTTATGTTTTATTCATCTATTGAATACGAGAAGAATTTTAACCGTTGTGTCGATGTCGGGCGCTGATCGATAGGATTGAAAAAGGGTAGAATTATAGTTCGATCGTGGAGGTACCACCGCCTCTCTTATAATCCGACGTAAAGCAGTTCTTGTATTCCGGTTGTAGATGTGCGGTTGCCGGCTACATTTATAATCAAGTTGATCATCTCAGTTTTCACGTAGCAATGCATTTATACTCAACGTCAGGCATAATTTAAGTCCCGTTTGAGGTCGAACGTGAAGATCTAACATCGGGTGTCTTGCACGCTCTTCTGATACCTTTCCAACAAAAAAGCAAAGATAATATTAAACTTATCGTATTTATTTAATAGTCTCCCTTTAAATTGATTTTTGTTTAGACTTATACAGTTGCAGAATCGCAACACTAACCGCAATATATACGAGAAGAAACAGTCGTATATTGCACCGCGGCACGATGCGCCTCGCTTATCGCATCGCCGATGTTCGGATCGCTCCGTCATGTCGCGGTCGGCGATAGCGATATCGCGCGAAATCGCGATACGCCGTGATCACGCCGCGTCGACGATACGCGCGATTTATGCGCGTCCCGCACCGCGGTTTCTCCTATTTAAAACGATGTTGGATCTTGCGCAATGAATCACTGGATGTTAGTACGAATACAATGCTTAAACCATTGTCGATCGCAGATCGTGCGGGAAATCGAAATTGTGTGGAAAGTACCTTCTGTATGTGTGAACAATTCTTCTCTACGACAGTTATCTTATCAGTTGTTTAACAAAAAAATCCCACTTGAGAGTCATGTTAAAAATATGAGTTATTTTCATATGATGGACAGATACTTAAATTATATTTATTTGAATAAAATAATGAATAAATTATATTTTTTTGTAATTTGATAAATCAATTGTTACATGATCTACCTAGATCTTAAGGAGGTATATTCATAATGAGCATAAACTTTTATCACGAACAGTCTCCCATCCAATTTTCGAACGCGCCTGTTGATGCTTAAAATTGCTGATCATTGACGCGATGGGCAAGTTGCACAAACCGCGGGTTTATTTGCACTTCGAGGAATACCTTAAGTCCATGAACATTCCAATAATAGGGTTGTAACATTAGTTTATAACGTCCTCAAAACTCGTGCAATCCTGCATCTTGTAACCCTGTTAATGTACCGGAAGATGTTCACGCACAGTCGGCCCGTCGTAAATACTGAGTACGAGATAACTGCACATTATATCTGTTAAATAACGGAATGAATCTTGTAAAACGTCAGTAATATTGAAATTATGTCGATGTCGAATACTTACGCCCTCCTAAAACGTCTCAGTAGATAGATAGTGCACATTTTGAGCATGTAACTCTACAAGGGCGTACCTATTTCTGTTCGATATTGAACTGTAGTACTGCCATGTTTTACAAGTTTGTAGGCAAATAATTATGCTTATTTAGTTTTCAGGGAAACAACATGTCTTTATAGTATATACAAAAAAGTCGCTTCCCGCCGTCTGTACGCTTAAATCTTTTAAACTACGCAATAGATTTCAATGCGGTTTCTTCAATAGAGTTATTCAAGAGGAAGTTTTATATGTATGATACATGCATATTAAAGCGGAGTGTAGCCGAGAACTTCAAAGACTTGTAATGTGACGTCGTAGATGCAAACATGCGAAGTCGGGTGGATCAATAGTTTATGATAACGTAATAAAAAAAACTTCTGTGAAATTTTGTGTTGGTTGTGTATAAACCAATATCACGGGTACTCAAGATTAACGATTTTAAAATGCCAATGTTTCGGTTAAATTAATAAAAAATACATATATTCTTCCTCACACTGATCTAATAATGTATGTTAGTATGTTGGTATGTTGGTATGTTGGTATGTTGGTATGTTGGTATGTTGGTATGTGTGTAAGGTTCCGGGTTTGATTATCTTGTTAGAGGTATGAATGTGTATTTTTAGTTTCAATGTTTGTATTTTTTTAGTGCTCGTAAAACATATCACTGGGAACTGTTGAGTTGCCTTCATTATCTGTGGAACAAGTTAATGAGTCAGTCCAAATTGTTATTACTGCATACCATAACCATAACCTAAACATAGAACTTCTTTACGGCGGATTATGACGCAGCGGCGGTACTACACCGATCGAACAAGAGTTTTCCTTCCATAGCAGTTTATTAAACTTTGTCAGAGGCTTTATTTATGGGAGTTTTGCAAACGTGCGATATGTTTCCCCTACTAAATGGTAGTTTCCTTTTGTAAACATTGGGGCATTGTGACGGAGACTTCGCTTAGTGAGAGGGCTTGTCCTACGCCATTTAGGTACTAATTCAATGTTAATGTCGATGGTCATAAAGTGTCCCATGTAACATACGAACGAAGCATTATTTCAACAAACAGTTTTGCAATCCGTGTCGCGGCACGATTTTCTACAATAATTAAACTGCTTATTTTATTGCCGATAAAAATAAATGAGTGTAATAAAGCGGATCTACTGCCGCCAGTTAATTTATTTAGCAACAATACCGGTCTAGTTGCTCTTATTGTAGCTAATAACATAATGTTAGTCATTACTGGCCGCTGCGCTGCTTTCTACCATATACTCATTAGAATAAGGCCAATCTGAAGTAACGGCCTGGCCACATCGTGACGAATCTATATTTCACATCAGCTTTAGTTCAATTTGGGAACGGTAAACGTTAGCATTTGTTCAACTGTACCGAGTGTTTTTTTTATTAGGTATACAATGCATTATCAATTTAGGGTACACGTGTATCCCGTGTCTTTTATATTGCAGCTCTTATGTTTTTAATGAAGTAGCTAGAAAGTAGCTAATGTGAATGCAGACCATTTGTTAAGTGGTCTTAGTGCCTTGAGGTCTAAAGTCGATCTCACATGCGTTGTTAGTCCTCGGGCCCTTAGGACTTAATTCATCTTAATAAACGATTCAGCCTTACTAACCAAAACACAGCAGAGTTTTGTTGTGTTTGGAATTGATGCACTTCTGCTTCATAGTACTGCATAATTGTGCTTCAGAGCACTACCTTAATGTACAGTGCTATGGAGCACGAATTGGTGAAGGGATGGTACTTTAGGTTTACGTCAACGACCTCTACCTGTTTTAAAAACGCTATTTTGGCATATGAATTGATATTACGTTCGCTCACTAATTTGTTCAACAAGATTTATTAAACAATATAATGTGTCAACACCCTTAGATCTCCGAAACTCTTGAGCAAGCGTGGCGCAGCGGCTTCTCAAAAATAGGGTCATAAATATGCCATAAAAGTGTACCAGCGACTGCACTCGTGACAAATGGACCGCGGCCCATGGGAATGGCTGGTAATTAAAACCATCAAACAGGTCGCCGTTAACCTCGAGGGTCACACGGAGGTCCTTGTTCTAGCGAAGTAATTAAAGTGTTCGTATCACTCTTAGATTAAGTTTTTTACTAGACGTAGATTAGAAGTATTAAATGCTGGTATTCCCTTTCAACCATATTATACTTGGTTTATGTTCGACGAGTAACAAAAGAGCATGCAGGCCATCCGATATTAAATGTCTTCTATAAGTTGAATTCCCATGAATATCTACGTCCAATTCCATATAAGACTAAAGTCTTGCCTGCAGTGTAATAACACATTTATAACTACATCTTTATATATGCTTTATAGATCCTGAATACTGAGATGGACGCCTCGCTTGTAAGTGTAGCCGGTAACTGCATCTCTCCAGCCGACACACAAGAATTGGTTTATGGTGGATTATGAGGGCGGCGGTGGTACCTCACCGATGGAACTGTGATGCTCTCACGTTACAAATTGAACCCTGTAGTCATACATCTAACACGAAACAGAACATTTCCTATTTGCAGTCGTAAGTAGATGCGTTGTTACTTGCAGCCATGATTTTTCAAAAGAAACACCGTGATTGCTTTATGGCAGGTTATAAGGGCGGCGGTGGTATCTCTCCCATTTTACAGATTCAAATCTGTTGGCACTTGTATTGATATGAGACAAGAATCCTTTCAAAGGTTCAACGTCTGAGAGACGACGCCATGGGTTTTATCACAGCTGGGTATAAAAAAGTACACTCTTTAATATATATTTCTACGGAAAAAGACATAGGATGACCTGGAAGACGTGATATATCTTAATATTATATGTTAGTTCTGTTCATGTGTATGTAACGGGAGTCCGTCTAAGCGGTTGGACTGATTTTGATGATTTTTCTCGTGTGTATTTAAGTGGATTAGCGAATATGTTTAGTTCACAAATGGACCCGGCAGGCAACTCGAGTCCAGGTTGGGTACAGGAAAATATCTGCTGGGCTTGTGCCACATGCACTATTGTTTGTACTATTTATAAACACGCTTTCTCCAATCATAGCCTCACACAAAGATACCCTGTGTCATGAGTGTCAAGAATACATACAAAGACGATTGTACAAACACCCAGATCCAGAATAGAAATTTAAATATCATCATTCGAATCGAACCCGAAACCCCCTGCGTGTCCCACTGCAATGGTAAGCGCTGCGCGGCGCGTATCGTCGCTATTATTATAAGTATTATAATTTATAATTGCATACCCAAACGAGCTTAACCATTTCTTTAAATTTCCATATCTCATCACTCATTTGTTTATAACCCATTTCCTGCATTAGTTTAAGTTAATTGTCTCACCTTTTCATTTTTCTTTCATTAATTTCTCTCCTTTTATTTGTTTAATTGTATTATTTAACCTTTGAGTTATTAACCCAATAAACGAAGAATCGGCCATTCTAGGGAAGGTCTATGTCTGAAAAATGCGTTTGTCGTGATATATAGGTATACATATATCCCCCTTTATTGTCATGTCGAATTTAATATTTCCAAGATGTAATTAACATTTCCTTTCAGTACAGTTATTTAGAAACGTTTTTTAACAATGAACAGTCTCCGTCGCCAGCCCTCGGCCCAGTTCCCAGGGCCGCCGCAGCATCTGCTCAGTATGCAGCGCAGCGCTCAGCCGCGCAGTGACGAGCTCACGAATGTTCTAATGAATGCGCCGAATGCTTACTGGCTTCTTACCCTAATGGTGCCTTCAACATCATTTTTGAAGTTTTCAGGATAGTTCCCTGTATTACTCTCAGCGCTGCTATATATTTTTTAAATAGTAATAAAGTGTTCCCGGTTATACATGTAAATTATATTTGTCGACTTCATTTATCGAATTTTCGTATGATACCCAATACATCGAGTCATAATGTGTAGTTAATTTTCTCTATGTTTATTTATATTTTAAATACAAAAAAATCTTACACGACTAAATTTCTTTATTCTTTAATACCAAAAAATCAAAAGATTAGATTTACAAAATACTTGTCAAGAATTAAGCTAACTAGCTTTAGAACTCAGAAATTAAAATATGAAAAAACTATTAAACTTATTTTGTGGTCAGGGAACAACACTTAACACGGACTACGGGCACTTAATTTATAATAAGTCTCAAAAGTCCCATTGCCTTGATGGCAACTCTACACATTTTAAAGACGCGACTCTAATAAGATTATAATACGGAGCCACGACACAGCCTGTGAAAGCTCTAATCTCCGGAGATTAATCTCGGAGCGATTCCCCCGTGCCTTGAATACTGTCAAACTCACAATAAAGATAATGCGGCGGGGCGCGGGGCACGGATTAAAATTAGCGGCTGATTTATCGTGTTCACGCGAACGCACGAAAACAAATAGTCGTAATCGCCGGTTTACGAGCTCCTTGTGTATTCTGTGGCCTCATCACTGTTAGTTTCTTTGTGCCGTGTTATTAGATGCTTACACGTTATTACGTGTTACTATTCAAGCGGTGAGTTCAATAGTCACGGCCATTCATTAATAGCCATTCATTATCTCAGGTATGGTATACCATTTTTTTTGGGAAATTTATTTCTTACAAATATCATGCTTTCTGTTTTAATCCAGTTATTTAACAATGTGTACTTTGCTTTTAAGACATTTAACTTCCCTGAGTTACTTAGGTATCAATGATTAACTCTCCATCAAATGATTAATGTCGTTTACATACCAGTTCCTGGTGTTTGTATGAAGTTTGTATGAAAATCAACTCGATTATAATTATCAGAGTTTAGCCGCGTCCGCGAGCCATGCAACTTATGAAATATCGCAGAGCGGAGGAAAATGTAAAATTATCATTTTTGTATTTTTTTCTATCTATCAAAGGATAGAAACGTGTATATAAACCATGTTTATTAACGTCAAATCAATCTCCTACCTAAAGTACATATCTACGTGATCTATGATGGCTCCAAGCATTCTATCATTCGTCCACATCCATCTCATACATTGTCGGTGTAACGGCGTATCGCAGGAAACTGTAAACCGATCTGTCGTGCTTTATTGCGGAAGATTACATCTCGTCCTGATGATATCCATTTTATTGCTTTAAAATGTAATTCATAATAGTTGCTTACGATGAACACGTTTATAGAAACTTACCGATATACCGACCTACTTTCGGAATAGTGTCGTTAATATTATTTTATTAAGTGTAACATAAAATCATGTAGTTCCTAAGAAAATTTTAATTCTACCATGGTTATGAATTTTTGCATACCGTTCCAGGTACAAGAAAGTATCGTATAACTATAATATTATATTTGTGTATCTAGATATCTGAGCGGCTGTGCTTTGCCCTATGTATTCTTGTCATGAAGTATATTTCAATACCCCTAGTATTAGAATCACGCTATCGCCATCTGTTGACACTAATACCCATCATATAGATACGCCGTGTCAATTATAACGTCCACCCAAACTAATGTCATTATTGTTTAAGTATTCAGTGATTTATTTATCAAATATACGATTTGTTATAACAAATATTACTACAAACTGAATGTTTTAATTTTTTTATTAAGCTCACATTATGGTTTCAAGTTTTAAATCCAGTACTGAAACAAAATTGTTATTATTAGAAGTAATTCTCTGTGACGAAAATAAACTACTTAATAAATACTTATCATAAAGTTTGTAGGCAACAACGAGTGAAGCTTTCGGGAGAACTTACGGGGTTTTAAAGATAGAGTTTGAAAGAGACTGGACGCTTATATTGAAAAGGCACTGGCTTGTTATTTGGCTTTGGCTGTACACATTGTATTTTAAGTATTATTATGATCTTTACTATTAAAAATTTCAGTTAACACGTGTCCCCATTTTATTCTTACAATTAGAAAAGTACCTAAGTAGTAAGTAGCTAAAACATATTATCGACCCCAATCATCCATCCATGTGCCATCATTAATAATTCGAATAAAAAAGTCCAGATAATACAATCTCTGTTCCTAGCGGACCAACTTACATTAACGACAAGCTTACACATAAATTATGTAAGTTACAATCGTGATCTAATAAAAACATACGACTTTTAAGATACCAGAGCCTCATAACAATTAAAACTTTACTCTTATCAAGTAATGAATAAATACCAAAGTTAACGAGCTACCGTCCTCAAGTGACCAGATAGCGAAGGCGATATCAAACAGCAAAAAGCTGTAATAAATGGCAAATGGCGATAATGTGTTAGCTTAATGAGCTTACTGCGTTCTACAATTAGCGGTCACACCTAGTCGTGACGGCGGTCCCTCGCCGACGTGGCTGCTCCTGAAATATTAGTATTGTTGGCGAGTCACTTTGTAAGAAATAACTTGAGTATTTGTGTGGGAATTAGGTACGTACACGAAGATTGGCAAAACAGTAGTTTGCGCTATTTGCATTATAAGATTTAGTTTGACATGCCACTTACATAAATAGGGATTGAAATATCTTTCAGCAACTATGAATTCTTGCAGACAATTTGCAGTGTTAATTCGCTGACACGGTGGTTCCGAGGTTCGAATTACTGGCATGCACATCTGGATTTTTAAAGTGCGTATTAGAAATAATTATCACTTGCTTTAACGATGAAGGAAAACATCGTAAAGACACCTCCTGCGTGAAGAATTCTCATTCTTCATAAAGTTTTAAGATGTGTGTTTTAACCTCCGTGGGGAATATTTTCAAAAATATTTGTTTAGTGCTAATCTACGTTACAAAAGCAACTACAATACATTTTTTTTTATTATGCACTAGGTACTCACGATGAACAATTTTTCATTTTCAAAATTAAAAATCGTTAAAATGTATTAATTTCGCGATAATATTAGTTTAAAATCATACACTATATCTTGATTCTTACTTGCCAGTTTAACTTGCGCGTTGTTCGAGTTTTGTTATAATAAATTTAACAAGAAGTAAGTAGTTAGATGTGATATTATAACAGTACTAAATACTAAACAATGTAGGTACAAACAAAGTCAGTTAGGCATAGTGGTCGGCAAGCTAATTACGTGCATTAGACTGTCACTGCGTCGCGCGGCAAACTTCATAAAGTAACACAGCCAATTTCATGCAGCCAATAGTAAAACTGTTTCTAGACTCACAACGGATCAAACGCGGTTGACGTTCAAGCACTATGCACTGACATCGCACTGTTACAATAACCTTAAATTAAGCAAACCATTTTTGACAAATATGACCTTCTTATGAGCGATACTGACCTTATTTTGGAAAACTACATATGTAACGGGAGCTGACTGTTTTTTGATACTTTGATAAATTGGTGTTTTTTAATGTGCAGGCCGCCTGATTGTCAATGCTCTGCAGACACATCTAAGTCCAACCTCGAATAAGACTTAAGTCTTGCTTGAAGTCGTGCATAGATGCGTTGCTACTCCTGAGGACTGAGATGGTCGCCTCGCTTGTAGCCGGTGGCCTCTCTTTCCAATTAATAACCAAAAACAGATTTAAGAGTATTTGTTAATATTTCTTACAATACCGCATTTTTTTTAATTAAATTTTAGGTCGTTTGTAAATAATTATCATCAGCTCAGTCTCTTGACGTCCACTGCTGGACATAGGCCCCTCCATAGATCCTGTTCACCTGCGCCATACGAACTCCAGCGAAATTTTTAAATGTATACACCGACAGAAATCTAATAGCTAGCACTTCTGATGTATCTTTAAATCCCTCTATGATTTGTTGTAATCAAGTGCATAGTCAACGTTTAAATAAATATTATACTCCTAAGATGTTGACTCATAATTCTGTTTCAACAGATACATTGTTATATTTAGATACAAACAATTCGATAAGAAAGAAATGCTCACTACGTTCCAAGGGTTCCAAGATGTTTTGGGAAGCAGTGGAGAAAAACAGGAGTAATTGAGCGCGGGGAGTAAGCAATGCATTCCTTATTGTCGCATGTTGTTTTATCGTTACAAGGCAATGTCGACATTAAATTAGCGGTTCAGTTGGCGATCAAACACGTGTTGGTATTTTTAATATATTGTTTGAGTGTCTTGAATAAGGTGACTTAGAATGTCTTCAAAGTTACAGGGAATATATAGGAAAAAGTTGTTCGTATTTTATAACACTTGTCCGGAAAATAGCACTTAATAAACTTAATTACCGTAACTAGATACACGAAAGGACGTAACCCTGCAGCTTGTAGAGCTTTCAATCCCGCTTGTCATTAATAGATGGCTAACTTTTGACTAAACTTGGGCCACGACCCCTCATTTTCACCGACATGAATTGGAGAAATCTGGTAAAGTACACTTTCTTCTAGCAGTAGGACTTAAATGAGCTGATGACAAGCGTTCAAAACGCCATCAATCTAACACCCCGTGTACTGCAGTAAGCCACAATATGTTGGTTCGCCAGGACAAGTGATTGCGTGTACACCGTTAGTGCAATTTACGAGCGCCGATAGCGAGGGATACGGGCGCGATGTTCGACCCGCTGACAACACTCTAATCGGCTACATTTACCACTTCACCGCTAGCAGAAACGTAGTGTGGTATTGAGTGTTATAATTTATCAATTTTTTTATATTATGAAATAAATGCAGGCCACTTGATGTTAAGTGGTCACTGCAGCCCATGGACAACCACATCCAATCTCAAATAGAACAGAAGTTCTATTTAAGGATGGACGCGGATGCGTTCCTACTCTTGAGGACTAAGATGGTCGCCTCTAATAATGTGTATCCGCCAACCACAAATTCCCAACCTAAACACATGAAGAACATGTTGCTTTACGGCGGTTTATGAGTGTGGCGGTGGTGCTGCCCCTGGCGAGCTTTAACAGCTGTACCACCTTTATATGTATTTGATAATTTAAAATATTAATTTTGACTTTTGTGAGACGAAATCATATTCACATTAGCTTGAGAAGAACGGTTCGGGATCGAATGCCGGACAAGCAGATAATATACGATTTACATTTTAATTTTTTTTTTCAGATCATGTGATACCTCTGACTTCTCATATATTTCTTAAAGCACTACGGTAGGCTAGCACTAAGTGCTATTGAATTTTGATTCATTTTTCGCGAGACTTGCAGGATTGTGACCATGTAATGATAGTTGGACTGCTTATTTTTGACATAAACATGGATACTAAAATATAACACGGAGGCTACCATTTAGACGTCAGAGATTCAGACCTATGTTATGATTATTACAACTATATTGAAGTTTTATTTTCGGAATGGCTGGACTATGTTCGGATTTTTACGAAGTCCTTCCTTATGAGGCCCCGCCAGGTTGTATTTGGATGTCTATGGGCTACAGTGACTACCTAGCATAAGACCTGTACGTTTGTTTGCTACTCTATTAAAGTAAAAGATTAAATTTACCCATCGGCAGATCAGGTAACGGCAGTTTCAAGGAGCACACAAACAAACGCGGGCAAGGCGCGCAGTACATCACAGGGCGCGCAGATCGCTCGCCGTCGATACAATCGCGGAAACAATGCGCGCCATCTGCGGGAAACAGGGATACTCGTGTTACGAGCCTCTTATCGCTGCTTTATTTGAGTGCGGACGATGTTTCTTGATATGGTGTGCGATAGTTAGATGCTATCTTTACTATTTTTATTTGCTACCAATTTCGGAGGCGCCTTCCCTAGCCATCGCCTCGTCAACAATTATGGATTTGTTTCGATTGTATTTAGAGAAACCTTTATAATTAGTACTACATAGATAAAATTGGGAACGTTAACGTGGTCTGTACTGTAATCTGTAATTAGTCAAACTATATCGTCCAGTTCATAAATACAAATAAGAGAACAAAACTTCAACGATTTCCACCAAAAATTGGTTTATTTCATTTGGATCAATTGTAGGTGGTCGTGTCAAATAACATAGGATGTATAGAGATCCTAATACCGATCCTAACGAACGTACCCGAGGACAGAAGCTAGTAAGTATAAACTAAGACAATGGTCATTTTTGGGTACTACAGATGATAATTATACTTACTAATTTCTATTGCTATATACGATAATCTATGTCTTATAGCTATATTATCTTTCCATGTGTGTTTATATATACTCAATTTGTATGCTGTTCGTGGTATTCCAATTAAGAATATAATTGGGCCTCCATTTTTTTTATTTGTCTAACTATATACTGAGAGTTACTTTAAGAAAATAAGCTTATACTCCACCGCCTCTTATAATAACACCGATGCACCTCACAGTCACTCCACTCTAATTACATATACCTCGAAGTGCATATTAATATTTATTACAACGTTATAGCAATATTTATTACTTGTCAAAACAATTTTAATCAAATCGGACTAAGCTATTACATTTCAAATTTATGCGACTTACCGTCTTTAGCGTTGTACGAACGTTCTCTCAACAGTGCAGGCAAAGCGAAGCTTGTTGAATGTATTGCACAGCGGGCAATCCACCGTTAACTCGGCATTCTGAATCGAATGTTTGAATTTGAATAAACTTTATTAAAGCGTCCATTTCCACGGGTTTCCTCACGCAGGAGTTAGGAATTTACTTAGTCTCATGCAAATGAGATCGTATGAAGATTGAACAGGAAGTGGCGATCCTTCTTCCTTAGCGTGCTCCGGGCGTTGACGTGCGGGGATTTATGTGAGATGGACAGGAGGTTTTTGCTTCACCGTGAGCGGGTAAACGAAAGGCGCTTACGCTCTAGAACGATAAAGAACCTTCATTTAAATGTTGAGATTCATCAGGTAAATATAGGCATACTTAATGATTATATTTAACGATTTCAGCAAAATTCAAAGTAGCATATAACCTCATTTTAAACAGTCACTGCCGGGTAGTGGACATGTGCAACCCATTGCATATCAAACACAAGCCCCATATGAATCGTATTCCGGAGGACTAATATATAAGTGAGTCGGCAACCACTCTTTTCTATCTAAATATAAAGGTTCGAATTGCTGCACAGTAGAATAAAGTAATGTCAAGTAAAGTGTATAGCCTGGCAAACAAATTGTTTTATTTCGAACTATAAAACTATTCGTCGAACTGTTGAAATGTACTCGCTGCTCTCTCCTCGTGCGTAGTTATGTGGACACCTCAGCACATTTCGCACCTCTGCAAGTATCTTTGTTCGCGCGTACGAGCCGTAGATCAGTATTACGATTATTATGATAATTCTCTTTACTGTAAACACTGTGCAGTGGGAATGGTCGGCGACGACGCGCGTGATACATCGCCGTCGCCGTCATCCGGCCGCACTCTTCGCGCTTATTATGCAGCCTAGCTTCTATACTAAACGCGAGGCGAATTTTGCGACGCTTTTGAAAATAACTCGCGAGGAAGGCGTTCATATCACGCTAAGTTTCATTTGTTCACTGGCTATCGCAGCTCGAGATTTTAATAGTTAATTCACATGTGTATGCTAAAATGAATATTTATTGCATTATCGTACTTTTTTGATCGCATAATTATAATAAAGTGTAAATTGATTTATATCACAGTTTCAACAGAATCGTAGTGTGATTATATGTAGTACAAACCTTTGTCAATAAATAGTTTATCTATTATTTAGAATAAAATGTTTTTTTCAACGCTTAATGATAGTTTCAGAGATTAACGTAATGAAGAAAAACAATATTTGAAAGTTGAAGAGATTCAGTGAAAGATTATTTTAATTCTTTTGATAAAATTTTAATTTAATGATAAATTTAATATTTTCTTATAATTTTATTTCTTAAATCAATCAGTTTAAGTGGTATTAAAGTTAATATATTTTTTTTAGTTAATTTAATATGATAAAATTATAAAATTAATGATACCACTCTTTATTTTTCTTTCTTATCACTCTTTATTCTTAGTTTGCTTTCACTTCAAATAAAACCGTGTACATACATTATGTAATTACAGATCTCTTATAGAAGCTAGCAATAAATTGCTCTAAGCCTGCGTTTGTACAGCAGCTTATGTATGTTAATTCTTCAATATTTTTCCGTGTAACGAGAATAGTCGTTGTATTAATTAAGGCGCGCGTCGCCCTCGGTAACATGAACCTGAGCGGGAAGGCAATTTATTATTTTTATCAAAACGTCATGGTATTATCATATAAATGTTGTTCTGATCATTCCGAGGGATTTCGCTATCTCCTGTTTACAATATAGATAGGTGCTATGGAATACTAGCAGGTTAAGGAATTAACTAGAAATGTCATGTTGCCCCGCACTAACGTCGTGGCAAGCGTCATGTAATACATATTTAAAAGAAATCATACAAATGCCTGGATTCAAATTATATCTTAATTCTGAATATACGTTCTTTTTCGGTATCCATAACAAATCACTAACAACATTATATTTCTGCATAAGGTCTGGCAATACATGAATTTTTACGTAATAGAAACAGCAAACAGGCATACAAGTCACCCCGTGTCCCTTACTTAAATTATCAATTACTATAAGACTCTTATCTTAATCCGATCATAGAGTTACTGTTACCTGAATATTAAGTTAGAATAATAACAGGTATGTACCTTTTTTAATATAAAAGTGTAAGAAACGACCATGCAGGCCACCTGATGTTAAGTGGTCACTGCAGCCCATGGACAACCACGTCCAATCTGAAATAGAACAGAAGTTTTATTTAAGGATAGCGCGGATGCGTTCCTACTCGTGAGGACTAAGATGGTCGCCTCCAATAGTGTGTATCCGGCAACCACACCTTCTCAACCGAAACATAATACATGAAGAATATGTCGCTATACGGTGGGTTATGAGGATGGCGGTGCCGCCGCCTCGGGAGAGCTCTAACGACTCTTCCACCTTTAAAAAATAATACTATAACATAAGGTAGATTAAAATAATGAATATAAGGTAGAAACAGACGTGACAATGATACCTTTAATAGCATGCGTTACGTGTACCATTTCTACAAGATCTTCTATCTGTGGGAGGTGCGTATGTAGATATTTGGTGTCGTGGTATAATAGATGCAGCGGCGCGCGGAGCCCCGCTGAGCTCGGCAACGGATTTACGCCTTCCAGAGATTAGGTTTCTTGTGTGTAAGAATCTACTGGACGTATACCGTGAAATTGTCGGCAATACATAATTATATCTTACCGTTCAATTTTTTATTAAATGGAAGTAGCAAACGTGTGTGCAAGTATAAATCCGCCTTATCATTACTCTTGAGGTCTAAGGTATACTCGTAAGTCTCATGTGTAAGTGAGCCGGCAGCCACACTTTTTTACCAAAACGTTTTGTTCTCGCTAGAAATGATTATAGCTATGGAATCTCCTGATCGAAAGGGATTTTAAAACGTTGCAAAAAATTACTTTCAAAGTAAATTTTTGATATACTTTAATGAGCTGATGTTAGTGTGTTAATGTTTGTAAACGTATAAACACAATTGAGAGTTGTTGTCAAATTCAAAATTCAAAATTCAAATATTTTATTTCATTGTAAGGTATTTACATGCACTTAATGAACGTCAAGTAGTAAATACTACCTTTTTTTGTTATTGGAATGTAGCAAACGAGAGTTTGGACTATCTGAATATAAGTGGTCGCTGCAGCAGTGGTTTAAGTCTTATCGGAGGTTATTCGTAAATACATTGCTAATCTTGAGGACAAAGATGGTCGCCTCGATTGTACATATTAATTACTTGTAGATGTAAAGTATCCATATTTAAAGTTTTCGTATAAAGGAATTGTACTCAATTATTTTAATTGAATCAATGAATCTGCAAAGTCAGTTTGATGAAGTATACTCTGGCGCCAGTTACCAGCTTTAGCCCGGTTTACTTTCGCGGGTCACTCGTGTTGGCATATGCACGGGCCCTGTATCCGCGAAGGTACACTAACATTATTTTCATGGTCGTTAACGTGTGCATTTAGTTCAACATGCTCTAGTTACTTGCCGTGTATAAGCAATGCGATGTTCGTAGTTTAAATCTATGTTTGTAGTTACGAGACATAGCAGCAGATTAAATTCATTTGGCAATAAATTATAATTGCAGTTACTTGGTAGTGCGGTCAGTACTCAAACGCACATTTATGGAAACGTTCTTAATTCTTATGAATGACTAATTTCGGATTACGTATATTCTTAGTATAAATCAATAGGCAATATTAAGAATTTGTATTGTATGTATATGCCATTGACAAATGTAAAATAGCTGGTTTATACAAAAATTGATGTCACCGAATCAACACATGGAAATATATTCCACTAGAATTAAAGGATTGCTGCGGTGGTTTGCCTCCGAAAGCATTAACATTCTACCTATATTTGCTACATAGCAGCATCATGTATTATTGTGTGAAGGATGTTGTAGGGCATATTTTGTTCCTTAAGGCGTTGTATCATAATTTGAATTTTTGAAAACATCTTAATTTCCAGGAGTAACAATATATATATGGTTGACCTCGGGTATGATTTTACTGTAGTTTAGTGTTAATTATAGTCCAAGGGTAGAAGTGACTACTTTCCATCAGGACGGCTACATGGTCGAATGCTGCGTCCAATGCATCATGAGCTGTATATCTTGTAAAATTACGATTATAATTCACTATACAGTTCACTTGGCTTCCTGAAGCATTGCTAATCGCGCTCGTTGAGGTAACGCGGGGTTGATACGCGCATGCGACACCTTGTTATACTTATAAAAGCTATTTTATTTTATTTGTATAAGAATATTAGGAGGGCTTATGAAAAGGTTATTGCGTAGTTATAAAGCTTTTTGAATAAAAATTAACATTACATATTGGTAATTAAAAATGACATATATTTAGTTTATTTCTGAAATACATTATACTGTTGTGACGCGGTCGTATTTATTTTATTTTGTGAACATACTTACAGGCGTGTATTTTGTTTGCATAGATAGAAGGTAGAAGATAGAAGATTTAAGCGGCGGCACCACCGCCACCCTCATAACCCGCCGTGAAGCAGTACGTTCTTCATGTATTGTGTTTCGGTTGGGGAGGTGTGGTTACCGGATACACATTATTGAAGGCGACCATCTTAGTCTTCAAGAGTAGGAACGCATCCACGTCCATCCTAAATTGAACTTCTGTTCTATTTGAAATTTGGTGTAATTGTTCATGGGCTGCAGTGACCACTTAACATCCGGTGGCCTGCATGCCCGTTTCTTACTCTTTCATAAAAAAAAGAATATTTACTTTAAATGTAGTTTAAAAAAAATGAATCGACCATTAAATGATTCTTGGTAAAATAGTACTTTATATAAATAATATTCATTAGGTTTTGTAATTCTTGTTTATTCTTGCAATTGAATTACGAGCTTCATGTCTTAAAACTTAAAGCAATATTATTAATATTTGTCATAGAGTAGTGGAAAAATAACGTAGAACTTGAATTAATATCATACTAAATAGATTAGCTGAAAAGTAAGCAACTGATAAATCGAATACTCATTACCGATAAAAACAAGATAGATTGCCGGGACACTTTAGGTTGCAAAAAACTTAATTGTGGCGAGGGAATGTAGACTCCCCCGTGCCTGAGCTCCTCGCGTCCGTTCTGTTGATTAGGGGAGGCGCGGCCGGTGGCCCGTGATGGATGCGCGGGCGCACTGCGTAATTGACAGCGAGGCATACGAGCAACCATACCTGTACAGAGAGTAAGGCATATGTGACTATTTTATTACATACAAAATAAACTGTATACGATATCAATTTATCCTGCGCGTGACAACAAACAAACAAACAAACAAACCGATGGTCAATTTCCTTGATCATTACCTTGTTTATTAATACCAACGGTTATTACTAAATTAACTAACTATTAGATGTTTAGTTTTTCAGGCGTTCTTGTGTTACTTTATATGTGGTCATCTGTAGCGTCAACCTTGTTTATATAACGTAGCAACATTCTTGAAGATGAGGTAAAATTACAGTTACAAAAATATCAAAAATAAATGTTTTATGTTTTTGTCCTTCGCTTTCAAAATCATATTACACTTATTGTAGTTACATTAATAAATTTCATCATAAATAGCAAGATTATAAGAAAGATACAATTAAAATTTATTGTTTACAGAAAAGAGGAGATTTCAAAGAAACATTAATAAAAAAAAGTATTTACAATTTAAATATGCCATCCAAAATTCCTGCCAGAAGATTCCCAGGCAGTTTTGTAAAATATAGATATAATTTGCATTTAAAAGAAGGACATTATTTAATATTATTGTATGATAGAAGCAATCGTCTAAAGGAGGCATAACTTTTCTAAAAGCTTATCTGCACATCTGCTTAGTCTATGAAGGTGCCGTCACCATAGATCAATCGGCCCGCAAACAGTCGAACACTTCACCAATCCTCACGAATTCGAATTAAACGACAATTATTCTCGAGCAATCTACCTGAACTATTGTTCTCGACTTAAAGTTCATGCAATTAAATTGTTGTGCTGAGTGATAAAGGACGGTAGGTGAAATCTATATTTTAAATTCAGTGACAGGTGGAAGACGGCTGTGTAACATTTAGTTCTTGCTCGATATTGTCTATTAATTACATCTATTGTGTTTTCTTTGTTTAGATGTATACAGTTGTCTAACTTTACCAATCACACCGCCGATTAAAGCCTTAACCTTTCATATTGCGAGAGGAGACTTACCGACAGGCAATGTGGTATAATATTCCTGGTTCAATTACGGAGAGTCCAGACTATTTTGCCGTATACCGGCAGAGTGAATAGCGAATGTGTTCAGGTTTGTAGAGCTCAAGGAAACGCATAAACAAGGCATTTCATGTTAGTCTTTAAAAATAGCAGCGTGTGTTGTCGCTGATCTTCGATTAGACTTTAATCTTATAGGGGGCTGACTACAGCTGTCCCCCCCCCGGGTGGCAGCGATCAATTTGCATAAGATAGACTACATGCTGTTTGTAATACTATTATAACAAGCGTAAACGTGTTTTGTATTATTCGTCTGCATGGCTTTTCTTGTTGCTGTTGAATATCCATTTGAACTTTTTACTATGTACAGAGTACTCACAATTAACGATTTTTTATTTTTTATTAGCGATTTTTCGAACCAATTGCATATTTCGTGTTCACGGTTAAACAGCGACGGCGGTTTCAAAAATATCGACAATCAAACATCAAAGATCGCGAGCACGTCGTAGATAGTTCCGGGATGATATTACTTTAAAATTTGTATGTCTAATTTTTACAGAAAAGCTTGTGGAATGCAAGATGTCTATAAAAAGTACAACTACGCATTCCGCTTCGATCAATTTCAACATTCAATGGACTTGTCGGCTATGGGATGGTACTGTTATCTACCGACAGAGGGCGCCGGGTTCTAACTATCGCTCATTAGCTGACAACGTTTTACACCTCTCACTATCTAACAACTAATGCTGTGGTGACTTTATCTAAAGGCATAGCGGAATCTAAAAATGGATGACAGTTTCATAAAAGGCTTACCATTATATAAATTAATATAGCTTTTTTATGACTATAGTAAGTATAGAATAGATTTCTAGCTATCTATCAAGTGTTCAGCAAAACACTATGTTACCAACCCGATTAACAAAGACAAGTCAAGACGCACCAAGCATACAATTACTTAGCTCACGTAGCAATGAATACTTGTTCATCGTAGGAACAAGAACCAAATATTGACGAAATGTTCAAAGTATAAGTATAACTTCATTTTGAAACAATGTCGTATGTCTTGTCTCTACGTACATTAATGCTATATCATTTTTCCTTTCAGTGCATGAGTTCCAGGTAAACTTTAAACAGCCATGCAGTAAGGTAAGGTTTTTAAAGGTGGGAGAACTATAGTTCGACCAGGGAGGTGCCACCGCTGTCACCTGTGTTTCGGTTGGAGAGGCGCGCTTGCCGGCTACACTTTGAAGCGAGGCTACGTGAGGAAAGGATACGTGATTTTTTTGTAAATGTGCTAATGTATTACTGCACGAGCAATGTATTCATGGTAAGTGTTGTCGAGGACCACCTCAGCATTCTACCAAAAATTATGACACGTCAACAAAGTAGGTGATTGAACTTCAGGTAGTGAATCATAGTTTAACCGGCGAGGTACCAGCGCCACCCACAATCCGCCGTGAAGCAATACTTGTGTTCAGTAAGAGAAGTGTGGTTGCTGGCTCCGTTAAGCGATGCAACCGTTTTAGTACTCAGGAGTAGCAATAACTTTGAGGTTGTTTGTGGATAAATTACGTATTAATATCAAGTGCATGCTCTTTTATTCTTCTCACATAAAATTTCCACGGTACAGCTAAGAAATTTGATATACAACATTTAGAAAAGTGAAAATATATAAATAGTAGGTACTTTATTTTAATGCCTTTGATGACTACGTATTTTAATTCGATTCAAAGCGTGGAGAGTAATACTTTGCTTCAGCTCGTTAATGAATGTGTGATCCAATTTAAATGAACTTGTTAGTGCCGTAGGAGTGAGTGTCAACAAACGAATTCCAGTCGCGTACAGTCACTAGATGTGACACGAGTGTGCGAGCCGTTCTCAGGAACAGAACTCATAAAAATTAACCCATTAACATCAATTATACCACTATGCTGTTTCGCTCGGCTACTGACCTGGATGGCAAGCACGAAGCGAAGTCGATTGGGTATCGCCACATGCATGTTCTAGCCATTTTAACGAAAAATATATTTAAATCGTAAAAATATCATCACTGCCCTCATAATACGCTGAGAGAAAACTCTTGATTTACGATTAAAGAATTGGAACTATACTTAGAAACGACCATCTTAATTCTCAGGAATAACAAGCATCTGCATGAGACCTTGGATAATAGTTAAATTCTGTTTCCAGAATTTGTAAAGTAATGCATAACATTTAATGCCTACCATTGAGGTGATACAAGCAAAGTCTTCCTTTACTTATTAACATTGGAAGTCTCAAATGCTTCTGAGTGTTCTCTAAGTATTTGCAACAAATAATTAAGTAAAATGTTTTGTCATCGTAAGAGAACGATTATAATGATTATAAGTATATGATGAATTATGTAATATTTCAATTAATTATTATTAAAGCTTTAAATTCAAAAAGGTGTTACAAAATTTGACCTCCACAAATGTACCAACATTTAAATTAAAAACATTGAAATTGACAATTAAATAAAAAACCTGAAATAACTTACAAAAAAGGTATGAAGTAGTAAAGGTTCGTAAGTATATAGATAAAGGATGTGTCGAACTAGCTTTAACGTTTAATGCTTGTTCATGTAAGAGCTTGAAAATAGGCATGATGTAGACGAAATAATACTGTTATCGACAGTACTCTGGCGGCCAAAAAGTCATTTTTCGCTTATATGTTCTAAAAATCGCGACGCTAATATTTCGGAAATCAACCACACTCGTCCTACAAAATGAGCTCGGTAAATGCAAATGACTCTGCGGTCACTGCATCGTTTATCGTAATGATATAAAACTCAGTTTTGAACAAATCGTCCGTAATGGACGTCATAGGCGCACGCGTAATGGCCGAATTAAATTAGGATAGAGGCGTTAAATAAGTGAATTCTTCGAAATGTTTTTACCGCGTAGTGATGTACTGGCGCTGCCCGTCTACTGTCCGCCTGCTGCCTGCTGCCCGTCGACCGCCCGCGCACTACCCGCGACCGCTCGCCAATCAATTGACGTGTAATCTCATTTTGAGACAGGAAGTTAACGGTTATACCATTTTGTGTTGACGTCCAGCAAATTGCTATTATTTTTTTAGATGTCATATTATGAAACTTGCATTTCAATATCATGAATACATATTTTACATGATAATTACTAAAATCAAAATCCTAATAAAACCTAACTTAAACAATCGAAAGGATTCTGTATCCATGCGGCATGGTGTCAAGAACGCGAGCAACATTCCCGAGATGAATAGCGATCGCAATTCTCTGAGCGAGATAAGAACATGCCATCTTGTCACCAACAACGTAAATGAAATGAATTTAATTAATGTTTATAAAGCAAAGATTTTTTTCGTAGAGTATTTCTTTCTGGTACCTTGCTTTTTAAAATATAACTTAAATGCCTACTTATAAAGAAATATGAGCTAAAACTAATATTTTTTATTATATATATATATATAATAGTATTTAAAACTAATAGTCTTTGGGTAACATTTGTACTAGTAGTTATACAATAAATATTATTGTAAAGCCATTGTTTATATCGTCTCCTCTCTAGCGGACAGTAGCAAGTCATGCGTCGTAATAGCGGCTCCAACTAATCGCCCAAACCGCAGCCGCTGCCCACGATCCGGCTTCACCGAAACTCTCTCTAAATAGTATAGTGTCGGAAAAAAGCTATAGAATATTTATAAACACTATAACAATAGGTTAATTGTTAAGTGAAATCAAGTCTATATTGGAATAAGTGATACTTTTTTCACTTCATATACTAATTTTGCGCGAACTCTTAGCTCGATCGATATTGGTTTGAATATTAGGATCACTGAAACAATGAACACTGCAATTATCATTACACTAATTGCATAATACTTTATTTATTGCACCAAATTTTACCTTTCTTCATCGAAGGTTTAGTGTTTACTACGAATTACGTAAACATACATGAAGGTATTGCTTGACTGATAGTTCAAGAAGTTTGTATTCTCACGAGCTGCTGCACCATTATACTCTTCAGAAAAGGCAGCGGAAGGAATATGTATGATGGTGGAATTAATTTTGACGAAGTCACAAAGGATTCTATGTGCAACATTCCATAAAACTATCAATTGCGGACGGCTAGATAAGTATCAAGCATCAATCCTCGAGTGTCAGTTGTATGACAAAGGCACAAGCCCGAGGGTCTGTCGTAAGCGCCGCAGCACTCCCACAGCCGGACCCAGTAACGGTGATTTGTGCAAATTACATGACGTCGAGAAACCTATGTTTATGGTAATGCAAATGTCCAATATTCAATTTTCATAACTACGAAGATTGGGTGGAATTGTTTTCGTGAATTTAAACGTCTACCTTGGATTTATATTTGAATTATCTTATATTGTTTTTTTTTTAATTTTGTGCATCACTGTAGATGATACACATAATTGCAAAGCCTTCAATTTAGTACAACAGGTTATACTATATATACGTATATACTATACGAAAAATTACTTCGTTTTCCTTAAATATTCTAGTGGTTAAACCACAGCCCTCTCCTTAACCTTACATCTTTGGATTATTGTTTACTTATTGTAACATTACAGGACAGTGTACCTCTATCTCTAACTCTCATAACAAGGCAACTGTCTATTATATGTATATTCTGGAAATAATTACTCTCAGCCATAAGACCAGCTGCTCTTATATTTGTTGGGTTTCGTCAACAATCAGATGCTTGTATTATAGTGTTTTTGCATGGCACATGTCAAGCAGATATGGCGATCCTTAGTACCAACATGTTGCTACAATTAAAATCTTTACAAAACTTCGTCAAAGCAACAACGAAGCAAGAGCTGTGCAACGGTCGGCTAAAGCAATGATTTGTGCAAATTACCCGCGGCCTCACCTGGCCGATGTTTATGGTCCTATTACTGTTACTTCGATACAACATCCATCGCATGATGAATTGTTTTTAAAAATAATAGCGCCTACATTCGATGATATATGTGTTGTAAACGGTCTTTAATCATTGTAGACTACTTCCTAAGCCCTACTTTTTATTTAAGTGTTTTTCTCACTTAATAGCTACGAACACATTTTTTACACACAAGTACACATACAGTTTTGTATAAAGGTCATTGCTCTTGTTTTGCGACTAGTTAACGTCTCTATCTCTGCGTCGATTTTAGATTAAATCTTTAATTAACACCGTCTGTCATTGCGGCATATATTCATTAGTCATTCAACATTATGTTTGTAACGTAACGAATGCTCATGCTTGCAATATTATTTAAGTCGTAACTAAATATGTTGCTCGTTTGTTTTCTAATTGCGAAATTTAATGATCATGTTCAAACATCGTAATATAAGTTTTATAATTTGTTTTTGCTATTCAAGTAAGAACTATTATCTATTAATTTTACCCGCGTAGCATCACTCTAGTTTATATTACTTGGAGCATATCTTAAACTGAATCGAATAAAGTGCTATTTTATTGAATAATTTATTCTTTATAATTGGTAACCTTCGATAAATAGTTTACTAAGAATGAATGAATATGAAGTGTTTGAAAATCAGGTTGCATAATTGTGTTGTAGGCGGTGGTCGTGCGTTCTCGCGATATTAAGAGATATGCCAATTATTATGCGCTTCGCATAAACCACCGCAGCAAATAGGGCACAGGTTGTTGCGACACTTGACAAATTGCTCGCCGTTCACAAACCTGGGGATAGACTCACTACCATTATGACATACGGACGGAGCACATTCAGGTACTTACAATGGTAGGATCAACTGACCACTCGTCTCTTAGAACTGCTTATAACACACTTTTAATTGTCTCAGCTTAATTTATTCATATTACTCATAACTTTAACGACCAGAAAAACCTTTACAATTGTGATCAATTACAGATGTTGACTTATTCACATAATTTATATAAAAGTCTTTATTATAAAGAAAGTGCTTAAAGAATAGCAGTTTTATTTTAATCATAGGGAAAATACAACACCTGACGTTAAAAAAGGAAATGCAGAACCGAATCAAGCATTAGCGAAGTAAAAAATGTACGCATAATCAAGGCGCACACGTGTGCGAGGACTTCCCACGAACAATTTTATTATCTCATTAGCGTGAAGAATGTCTTCATAAAGTGTCGCCAGCCGCGGGACATCGTTCATTACCCACTGTAATGGCTTTAATAAAATCCTATATTTTACTCTACCAATAATTTTATGATCCAATTTCTTTATTCCCATAGATGCTATACATTTCGGTATTACCAAACCTGTGCTTGGCATTGTTCCTTGGTTCATACGCAATGGACGATGAACTATCAGCTTACTGTTGTAATGTTGAGATGTCGGTTGTAGTAGGGTCATTACAGGAGAGCTTGCAGGCTGTGGGGCTGGCTGTGGCGAGGCGGGCGCGTTAACAGGTGGTTCCCCCAGGGTGCGCCACTGCGCCCACTGCGATTTTATCAGCTGAGTTATTGTTGCGTTAATGTGTCCGTACGGAGGCATTACTATTGACTCTTGCTATCTTTATTGCCGCATCAGGGTTACTTTTTGTTTCGATGTGTTTCTCTCTACGTACGCATTGTAACTACACAACGTTACAAATGGAATAAAACGTAATTCGTATGTCATTATCGTCCAGCGAATGATGTGGTTTTTTAACAAATCGTTTGTGATGATGAAATTGGGAAAACATTTTGTTCTTCACTTACTATACACTTAGACTTGTATTACAATCTATCGTCTAGGTAATACTTAAACCTGTGTTAAGATGGATTGCACACTTTCCCACCTAAATCCTGTCGAGGCACAAATCGTTGACTTACAATTTGCGGTGTGGATATGATGGACGCGCCGTGTCGCAGCGCCGCGGGCGACGCGGGCGACGCGCCACGCACGTGAACGCGGCGACTCTTGAAGCTCACGACTCACTGCTCACGACCGCGGTCCAGCCTACGATTATCGCTTGGCTAATACTTGATTTGTTAATGTTTGCCTTCGTTTAAATTTTGAAATGTAACTTGATATTTGGTAAAGATGGGCCTTAAGCGAAATATCAATACTTTCATTTGACTTCTTAGTTTTTAAATTAATCATATTTTGAAATGAAGTTCCCACGATGTCTAAAGGACATTTATAATTCAGAATTGGACGTTTTATATACATATTTACGACTTCCAAGAGAATGGATGAGGTATTTTCAGATATCTCATCACGATACTTTTTCGAAAAGAATGAAATGAATGTTGATTTTGTCAGGATGTAGGTGGTGGTAATGTTACATTTTTAACCGTGGGAATGTCAGCTATTTCCAGGCATTTGTTAGTATTGTAATCACGGCTCCTAAATTGTGCATTCTGTCGGCAGTTCAAAATCGAATACAATACGTTATGGTGCCCTGACGCCTACGTTTACAAGGCAATCTTATTTCGGGCGAGGACGCTTCGAGATTTTATTGTGAGATTTATAAAATGTGGTTTTGATTTAAATATATCTTCTTTGTTACTGACTTCAATTTCGTTTATATGTTATTTTATCAGTTTTGTAACCATTTCTCCAGAAGCCCCAAATTGGAAATTCCAATCGATATTAATTATATTTTAATACAGATAATTGGAGACTGCCGCGGTGTCGAAACTACCAAAAGGCTATATTGGAGACGGAGGCTGTATTTAGTGGCGTGCTTGCCCTCCGCCCACGCGGGTGCTATCCACTCGTCAAGCCGAATAGCATGGCGCTACGGGAGCTACATGGTCATTTCTCAACATCTATTTCATTTTAACATAATATGGAAATTATATTGTGCAGTGAGGTTCGAATCCCAGATCTTGAAATTTCCATGTCATATATGTATGTACGAGTAATTAAAGTAAGTAAGTTAATCACTTGATTTATGGAAGAAATAAACGTGTAAAAATCATACGTATATTAGTGTTTCTCATAATATCAGTAATAGGCTTTCGACCTTAAACCTTTCTTAATATAAGTTTACTGTGTGTCTGATAAATCTATAATATAAACTAATATCATATTTAACGATTTTTAAATGCTGATATTTCGAGCCGTTACATGATTCGGGGCCATGGTCTAAAATGGTTAATCGTCAGTACCCGTTACATAGTAAAATGTTTGATAAATCGTTCTTCAAACATTTTACTTGGGTGATTTTGTTTGCTTGTTAAGTTAATTTATCTGTTAGTCGGTATCTGTGCTCATACATATGTTGTATCATTTAAAAATTGCTTACTTAACTTTTAGGTGTTAGTATAAAAATAGTATACGATTGCTTGATAAGTACTATTGGTTCGACTAGACAATCTATAGTTATAATAATATATATACTAGAGTTTAAATATACATACATACACAGATGTCTACCGCTGCCTCCCACGCTGGGCGACACCGACGCTGCGTCCCGCGAGTCAGGCTTGATTGAGAAATTTTCCTAAGCCGACGATAACCTTTGCTTCTACAATTACCGTATAAATAAAGATATGATACGGGATACAGAATTCAGTGACAGCGCATTGTTGACTTATGGAGAATACACCGCTGACCGCAGCTGAAGCTAACGTTCGAACTGCAGTACACGCGATCTTCGTTCATATTGTATAGGGATCATAGGACATATTATCGTGTATATAAGTGTTTAAAAATCTTAGTTAAGGGTGCTCTGTACAGTGATAGGCGGAGCGCGACGTGTTTATCAACCGATCCTCATTATCATATTTCCATTGAACGCCAATACTATTGCGCGCGGGATTGTAATGGTAATTCGACTAAGCCGTTATATTGCTCAATATAAATATTAAAATATGTTCTTATTTCAGTACCAATTGCTTACTCAATAAAATTCATTATTAACATAAGGCTAAATTTCAATATGATAATTGGATTTGTCTGTATTCATTGTTAAATTTATTAGCCTTAGTGATCATGAGACTCGGTTAAAATGAATTGCGAATTAAGCTAATTATGTAAATTCTTGACACATTCTGAAACGACAAATATCCAAGATATATGGAATTTTCAAAGGTATTTAATGCTCTATCCTAATTACTTTCTATAGCCTATCTTCATAATTGATAATTAGATGTTACTATGTTTATATTAAAATCCTGGTAAACCCTATACGGATCTAACGGGGAGGCAACAATGGGTAATACGATGCGTTCCTATTAAAAAGTACTTTTGCCGGTTTACTTATTTACTAGGATATCTTAGTCTTCAGGAGTAACATACATTATTCATTAAGTGTATGTAACTACCTTACAATGAAATAAAATATTTGAATTTGAATTTGAATTTGAATTTGAATTTAACAATACTTCTATAATCAGCATCAAGTGGAACTCGCGTTTTACTTGGAATTGAGAAGCCAACACATACCATCAGGTGAATTGTGTACTTGTTTGCTAATAAAAATACATGACTTTGTGTTATGCAAACATTACCTTTCAATTTTAGTGTTAGTAAAGAACCACACGATATGCAAGTGTTGCTCTCGCCGGACGATCGGACGCCGCGCGGCTGTTTCGTGTGCGCTGTAATCAATACGGCGGAGGAGCCTCGCGCGGCTAATTGCCGTAATTGGCGCGTTATTGTAATTGAGGCGAGCTTTGTGCGCCGCCGCCGGCCGAGGGATGAGTGCAGTGCGCAGCTCGGTGTCGATAATTGTACTTCCTCTTACCAACATTATATTCCTACTCTTCATGTATGTTGGATTAGTAGCATCCTGAGCGACCGATTGAAATAAAAATCAAGAGTCTCGTAGAAGATTTATTTCTATCATTCCCTTAGCAATATACAAATTATATTTCTTTGGAGTAAAGATTAGTTTTCCTGTTATTTACATATTTCAATAGCACTGTTTTGAAATTATGAATCTTGAAGGAAACACTTTCTTAGGCGTTTATTTTAATTATATGTCCTAAACAAAATATAGGTTTTATTTTATGAAATAGCAACACCAAACGCGTTAGTTGTCCATCGGATGGTAACTACTCACTAACGACAATAACCCGAACTCCAAATAAACCAGGATTTTCAATTGGGATACAGTACAGCCGCAGCGCTACTTCTGACCATTAATATACAACCGATTTTTGCAACGCATTTATTCTTGATCTATTCAAAAATATTATTTTCTATTATATTGATGAATACAATCAAAAGCGATTAATCGTATTTATCAATAAGCATCTTGAGTGCCAACTACGCGTTACTATTGTTGTATTGCAGTCAAACGTACGACCATTATTAATGATTGTGTCTTGTAATTAAAACACATTGGTACGTGATGGCAGTTTATTAATTAATATATACAATTGTATCAATTAATTTATCTTAAAAATTTCATACAAAAATATGAGTTAATAAATGAAGCCTCTCACGGAGGAGGAGGTTTTGTATGTAGTTCCCGTCTCATTACCGTCGATGGTTTTAATTACCCCAGTTTTAACTAATTAAGTCCTTCCCGGTGGCACTCGAATATATTAACATAGTAATACTTTTCTCTACGGTGGTCTGCATTTAGATAATTCCATAAAAATACAATAAAACTGAGATTACAATGAAACATTACAGAGAAAGCTCCCGCGGGCTCCCGAGAGGTCGGTAGCGACACGGGTAATTAAGTGATTAGTACAATTTCTCCCATTAGTTTGTAACTTCAAGTAGCAACTCAGATACGTAAATTACTTCATCAATATTCATTGAAACAAACAAAACTACTTGATTAGATTGTTGATGGATGAAACAGCTATCAAATGAATGCTTTCTTGAAGTATGGACTTGCTATGTAAATATATGGATCGCAGATATTAGATCTGAAACTTTATAGTTTAATAATAATCAGCATATTAATTACAACAGAATGTTGTATACATAATGTGGCATATTTTAATTAACATTTAATAATCATCGCAGAGTTTATGTTTTTTGACCATAGGCCATATAATTGTTGATAGTGAGTACCCGTAAAGTATATAATGCACCCGAGTTTCTATTTTTGGTAAAGGGGTGGTAATGTCGTTTTTCATATTCTATCTATTCATTTTTTTTCAGAAGTTTAAATTCCATAGTTCTGAATCAAAAGAGGCGAGGAAAGACAGTATTTGGAAAGTTTCACATTAATTTAAAAAATCTATCTAACGACTTTTCATAGTCAACGAGATACCCATACATGGCTAGTTAAAATATTATTTCTTAACATCGTTTTATTTGTACCTGTTTGATTCATAGAATAAATAATTATATTAAGACTAGAGTTGTTGTGATTTGTATCTCATCCAGCGTCTCTTGTGCGACTATGCGCTTTAAACAATATAAAAAGTTCAAAAGTGCGTGGATGATTTGGTCAAAATTAATGGTCGTTAGCTGAAAGTCACCAGTCGTGAGTCGGTCAGTCGATAAGATAAGTGTCTATCTAGTCTGGTAATAGAAAAAAACATTTTCTTTGAAGTCAAGTGATCGAAAAAGGATCTACTTAGCGCCACCCTGACAGACCAAAACTATACCTAGACTATTTCCAATTTCGTGTATGAAGTGCCTGAAGATATCGAGTAAAATAGCCGTGACTAAACGAATTGACAGATCATCTGACAAATGAACATGACGAAATTTTAAAGAATGTTTTTTATAACCATTTGGCTACGGAATCCTAATAAGGAATCGACAGCGAGCAGCCAAAGTACCATCATGTACGAGTAGCAGACATATTTCAGCGTAATGTCACTCCATTGTTGTTTAAGAACGATTATTAAGCACTTTGTTTTGATTTTTTACGCTTCACGCTTATTAATCGTCTACCGAGAGACGCGCAATTACGAGGATTGCATGACGCGAACTTAATTGTAAAACTAGTTGTGCCCCGCGGTTTTACTCGCCTTTCAAAACTCGGCTCATCGCCACATCGCCATGCCGCCACAGCGCCCGCCCGCAACTGCATTAAGTTTCGCTTTGCATACTTTTTTACAACCAACCAGTTTTTATAACAAAACTTCGTCATTACCTCTGATTTTACATTTTAAAGTTATTTAATGGAGTAGATGGATTTTAAATAAATAAATACTAAATTTCATTTGAAAATACGGAATCTAAACTAAATTAAAATTTTCAATCTCTTCAATACAGTTTAGTAATTTTGATTTGCTATAATGCATATAAAATAACAATAACATGCATATAAAAATCTAAAATTTATGGAAACCTCTATTATTATTTATTGTCAGTCCCCCAAACATTTCTGCAAAAATTTTTGATGTACAGACACACAGATCTATCATTATATGATATATGTATTGCAAGTGCCAATTATGTCCCACTGTCATCGCGATCTACCTGATTGCTGCCTCGCCGCTGGATCCGTGATCATACTATTCCGTGTTCGATTCGCAGCTATGCGGCAAGAGTTGAGTGCACACAACCCTGATTGTTATCATGTTGTTTTACAATACTACGCAGTTTTGTTTGCTTGTATTAAAATAATCAAATTCAAATATTTTGTTTCATTGTAAGGTATTTATATACACTTAGTGAATGTCAAGGGTAAAAATGTAAAATCAGTACATCGCCTTTGAGCGCTCTGTTGGCTAAAGTTGACCGGCTGAAAAAAACCGGCGGAAAAATTGTATTCATCATCTAAATACAATTTAAATTTGTATATTATTATGTACTTAAGAAAAGAGTTTCATTATATTTTTCTTTAACGAAATACATAATTACTAGACGTTAGAATATTTTTATGCAGTATAACTTATATGTATATCGCTAAACAAACGAGCAGGTTCTTCCTGAGTATTTTATAAAGATCACGCTGTCTTGTCATTAGATACCTATTATGATAACTAATTAAGTTATAAAATTACTATGATTTAAATGTCTATGCCCCCTCGTCCCATAGCAAGTAGTATCTGTGTGTACTAGAAAAACGTGAAAGAGTTGGAACTAGAAATTTACATGTGGTGGTATGTCTATGTCGGATAGTGCGTGGAGATCTTTACTTGTTATTGTACTGAGAGACCTTATACGGGTGTGCTCTCGATGTATGTCGTTTTTTGACGAGCGCCGAGTAATTGACGGCTGCTTTAATAACTATAATTGACACCGGAATACTGTTCCGAGGAGTTGTTACAGTTCGGTTTTTACGGATGCTTGTTTAGCCGTGCTTCGTTTTTTGTGACGACATATAAAATGTAACCATTTGTAATCTTTAATAGCTGGCAAAAGTTCAGATTCATTTTTAATCAATAACTTAATCTAATATTTATTATCCGCTAAGCATCTATTAAAAATAAAGACTTGCATAAGAAAAATATGTAATTAAAATGTCAACTCCATTTACCTTATCTAAATATCTTCTAAGTATAATATTAACCCATATAACATCCATGTAATGTTTAGAAAACATTGTATACACTGGATCTTTTTTATGTTGGAAAGGGTGCAAACCAGCGTTCAGGCGTTTGATTTTAAATGGTTTCTACAACGCATGGACATCTTTGTCCAACCTCAAATAAAACTAAAGTCCTATCTAATGTCATGTACAGATGCATTGCCATTTGGGAGGACCGAGATGATCGCCTCGATTGTAGCCCGCAACCACATCTTTTCAACCTGCAACACAAGAATTGCTTTATGGCGAATTATAAAAAGGGGGATGGTACCGCTCTTGTTGAAGTGTTTTTCTACCACATCGCTAAATACTTAATATCTTAATTATTTGTACATAATATATTTGTAGATAAGTGAATCAGGACAGAACCTACACAGTTGGCTTTTTACATACATTTCATTATGTTGTTGTATAATTACTATTATTACAATTTATTACATAATTTGATTCGATTGTAACTTGTTTAGATATTCGGTCGTGACACAAATACTCGTTTGCGACTCGAAAAACTCATTACCGCTATCACCCTTCTAACAACAAACGACAAATAAAATAATCGGAACGCTGTAAAGCCGTCGACGGCTCGCGCGGTGGCCTAAAAAAAGGAACAAAGCTGTGAGTTGTGGGATGGAAGTTTTTAGTTGTGTGACGATTCGTCAAGCGTGTTTTTGTCGTACATAATCTAATTTGTGTCCGTTTACGAGCATGTCATTTTAGTCCTTTGGCCGGTGCCCGTCGCAGCGGACCGTCGCCGCGCCGCGCGTCGCCCGCCCGTGACCGTCACGACTACTGTCGCACGCAATCTATTACATTTCGTAGAAAAAGTCATGACTTGGATTTATTGGATAACTTGTCGGATACTATTAAATGATACGATTAAATTCAATGTCGTTTCGTGTTATTTTTTAACACATGTATGTAACATGTATTTGAAACAATAAATATCTTTCTTTATATTTTTAACTGATTAATATTATTTTTCATTTGGTTTTATGTAGTTTAAAGGTTATTGGAACCTACGAAGTGAGGCAAGGAAGGTGGTTAAAGAAAACTTAGCCCGTTAGACCTCAGCGATAGGATCTGCAGCTGATTACAAGTACAACTTTTCAATCGTATTTAGAGTTATTTTTTCTGAAGGCAGATGTATCTGGTTGGCCAAATATTACCAGCTGTATATATGTTTTAGAACACGCGTTAAGCAGGATAGTCGTGGCTGAAGTAATATATAATTTCAGTAAATGTCATTAAATTTGCTTCAAAATATTTTTTTTACTGTGATGTTACCATTATAACGATAGTAATTTTTTAAACGATACATTTTTTTTGCTAATTGTACAAGTTGAGCGCGTTAATGTCTTTTCTTCTACACGTCAGGATATGTTTTAATGCGTACCCTTTTAATAATTACAGAATGCTCATATCGTGTTACATGTCATATCATAATTTGTTTCATGCATAAGTGGTGCAAGATGGCCGCCACGCCGCAAGCACAGTGGGACATTCAATATAAGATTGTTTATATTATTGTACTTTCCAATAACAACATTCCGAAGTGATCTGAAATTATTTATTTAGGAGTTCAAGCGTACGAGTACTTCTTAAATTATTTAGCTTTTGACAGTTATAATAAAAAAAATAGGCAGTTGAACAGTGGGCAAACAAACTTGAGCTAAATGTTCTTGCGGTTGAAAGACTTCAATTATGTTATCGTTTGAAAGCAGAGTCGTGATAGAGCAGTTATATTTTGTTTATTTATATTATGTCTTGTATTTATTAGACAAATATAATGGCAGCCTTAAGACTTTCATGACTGTCATGAATCTATAAATCAAAGTACCTGTTTATCTTACTTTTTCGTTAAGTAAATAAGATTTAGATAAGTGTCGCATTATAGCGTCTAGTATAATGAGTCAGACAGCCATTAGCAATTTAATTTATTGGCATGCGTAACATCAAAAATTATGTTTGTTCTTCGTGGTACAACCGCTTCACAATTTCCGTAACAATATATATATGAAATAGTTTGTAAACTAACTTGCAGACGTCAGTGGGCAGCAGTTACTATTAAATATTGGTAAAATTACCACTTCCTATATTTAACATTAGCTTTAGTAGGAAATTGGAAGAAGAACAGGCCAGCAGTTCACCTGTATGACTCATCTACAACCATTGCTTAACCTTTCCGTCCGTCCTCGTTGCAGCATTGTTTGTTGGAGGCAATTACTTTAACTTCATTGTTGGGTTATCGGCGAGAGCTGTGACGTCTCAAGTCTAAACCCGCGCTATCTATAATTGGGATCGCCGCCGCCCGCCGCGGCAACCGTCCTCTTTAGACTCCAACCGAGAACGTTAGCGATGTTTTTGGGCAAGATATATTTGCTCATCTACAACGAGCAACATGTCCAATTCACTTACGTTAATAAAGTTTAAGTTTACGATTTCTCACGGAGTAAGAGTAGTAGAGTTCTGGTAAGCACTTTCACTTGCTTGGACAAATAATACTAGATTCAATTTGTTAGATTTTTTTAATACAACTATGTGTACAATATTGTTTTGTTTTTGTATAAATCTACCTAACCTGATGGAAAGCAATCACCGTCGCCTGTATGTACAAATGTGGCTGTTGGCTTACTTGCGCCTAATGGGATTGCCATTAGTCCTTGGGAGAAGTAACTCATCCGTGATCGCCTTCAAATTGGACTCAATTCTTTATGGAGTTCAGTACAGACGTCCATGGGTGGCAGTGACTATTTGCCGTCGGGAGGACTGCAGATTTAATTGTCATTATTATTTCCTAAAAACGTAATTAAATTAAGGAGTGAATTAAGACTCCTAAAATATCATATTTTACAGAGAGACGGCACAGGCGTCGCCACGACTGTATTTACTACAAAGAAAGCGACGAAGAACAAAGATAACCAATTCCAAAATGGATACCGCTCGCTGCGCTCACCCACTCGTTGTACACAAAAATATTTGCCAGTACAAATTAGTTTCCGATGAATATGGTGAATCATCTAATGAGATAGATCCCTATCTGTTGTTCAACGCACAAAAATGTAATTTAATACGAGAATATTTACGAATATTGTTCCAGAGTATAAAACCATTAATTACATTTTAATATTGATTACAAACCTAATTATTATCACATAATTGACATAATACAAGTTGCATTGTCTACATCTATTAGTAATTGGTTGTTCAATTGTGTCTACGAAGTCAAGTTTAATAACGCGTTCTCTCAGGCTGTGTGATGCGTATCTAACCGCAGTGAAACGGTAACCTTGCTTTGTATTGTACTCTAATCATGCAATAGAGCTAAATAGATTGTACTTGATGTGACTTATGTTCAAAGCGAAGCTTACTTGCCTCTATAAATCGAGAATAAATATTGCGTTCAAGGAGATTTGGGCACGAATTTCATTTTTGTGTTTTTTTTTCACAAAAAGGATTGTTTGAATAATATATTGATATTGACAGTTCTCTTGTCTTCATCTATTAAAAGTATTAAACGAGCAATAAGAAATGTTTGTAATGATATTTTAGCTGAGAAGGAAATAATGATTGCCAATCACATAAATATAAAGTTTTAATATGTATTTATAAAGGGAGTGATAAGCTGGCGATGCATACATACATGCCCTAATGTTACAAATGTCTGGGCGGCACTGACTGCTTTCCCCAGGGTGCCCATCTGTCTTCGCTTTACGTTAATTTATAAAAATGTGTGCATTTACAGTAATTGCTTGTCAAAATCGCATTTAAAGAAATAGGTTCCAATAAAGTTTATATACGTACCGGACCTATAATTACATTAGCGGGCACATTAATTTTGCACAAGTGACCGCCCAAAGCATGATAGTGGAGCGCTATAAATTCATATCGTGACAGCTGAGCTCCATTTTTCGAAAGCTTAATCTATCGAGCGCGCGCACACTCGCGCATTACTGCGATGCCAGTAATTGCTCCACACGGATTATTTATTTTCTTGTTGCTGTCAGCTGACCGGTTAATATGGGCATGTCATGTTGCAGCGAATGAGAGGATAGCATGTTGTTGTTATTACACACAATATTTCGGTGTGAACGCGTTTGTACACCCCTATCATGTTTTTGTTATGTTAGTCGTATCACTTTTTACCACTTAATGGTTGTCTGGAAGAGACCCGTCCGCCGCCGTCATAACCCGCCGTAAAGCAACATGTTCTTCATGTATTGTGTTTCGGTTGCGGAGGTGTGGTTGCCGGATACACATT
>DWON01000075.1:0-48555 GCA_018251015.1 Phocides pigmalion okeechobee
AACGCATCCGCGTCCATCCTTAAATAGAACTTCTGTTCCATTTGAGATTGGACGTGGTTGTCCATGGGCTGCAGTGATCACTTAACATCAGGTGGCCTACATGCCCGTTTCTTACTCTTTTACAATAAAAAAAAATGATTTTATATAAATGTGTAAGTTACCGGAAGCGATGAAGTAAGGTATCGGGCCGAGACCGAACCCGTACACCAGCACGTACGCAAGCACCGCCGCCATACACACGTTCGGCATCCACGACACTGCGTCCTGAAACAATTTAATCTTTAGTTAGATTGGTGAGTGTGTAAACACATCGTGTATTAAAGGTTGAAAAAAAAATATAAGAACGATACGTGAACTAACGTCAAACGAAAAGTGTACAATTCACTTCCAATGACATCACTTTCCCTGCGGCGCCTCCAGCAATCTTGACTCGATGTAATATATGATAGCGTTGCGGAAAACGGCACTAAACTGGAGTTGTTTTCTCTAGACTGGAGATGAGGCGACAATTCACACAAATATTGTATTTAATATACGTGTAGCATCTTCGAATACTCGGACGTAACGTTCTCCCGCAGTCTTGTAGCGCCGACGTAAATACCTTAAACCCATACTGCTGTGTTTTACTTTGCGTTACGCGCATGTGGCTCGCACGCCGCTGTTGTGTTCATACATATCTCTACGGCTTACGGGCGAACACAAGTGCTGTGTTTACGTAGGCACTAATGGACTGCAATACAACAGGTGTGTAAATACATCAGCGGATGGAGATCCGGAGAGAGCTGGATGAGCTGGAGATGTTTAATTTAAACTGGAGAGTTTAGACTAAACATCTCCAGTCTAGTGCCGCCGTAGGCAAAACTGACTAGCATCAAAGTGGACACCGCAGTCGTTTTAAATATATCCGTGATAAAATACTTATTAAGTACTTTAGATTTTGATACATAATTAGCATACGTTACAGATAATCATATGGGTTATGATACTCACAATGAACTTCATACACGCCGCTAGAGCAGCAAGTATGACGGTAGCGGCGAGCATGGAGGACAGCAGCAGGCGGCGGCGGCCGCAGCGCGGCAGCAGGTGCAGCATCAGCAGCGCCGTGCACACGTTGATGGCGCCGCAGCCGATGGTGGCGTACTGCGAGTGCCGCTCCGAGAGACCAGCTTGCTGGAAGATCGTCTGCGAGTAGTAGAACACCTGTGGACAAGTCGCAAGTTTATAAATAACGCAATTAATTAGGTGTTAATAAGATTAATACGATATTTATAAGATAAACAAAATAACAGAGGGCAAGCCTCTGGTGAGTGGTGGTGGTAGGCGGTGGTGGTGGTAGAAGGTTGTGGTAGGTGATAGTTAGTGGTGGTGGTGGTGGTGCTGAACAGAAGTTTTAGTTAAGGACAGACGTGGATGCGTTCCTACTCTTGAGGACTAAGATGGTCGCCTCCAATAATGTGTATCCGGCAACCAAACCTCCCCAACCAAAACACAATGCATGAAGAACATGTTGCTTTACGGCGGGTTATGAGGGTGGTGGGTTATGAGATACAAATAAATATAAAACGTTGTTTTGTTGTGATTTTAAAAGATATTTTCAGAATGCAATCGTGTCCTTTTGATTACTAAATAAAAACCTAAATTTTTATTATAACTCGTTTTAAGGTAATCATCATCATCTTCAGCCCGTGTCAGTCTACTGCTGGACATAAGCCTCTCCCGAGGCGTGCCTTAAGCCCAGTCTTCGGCGTTTTAAGGTTTTGGAAGTATTCCATTATTATCTAGCTAAGCATTGTTATGTTGCTCAACCAAATAAGTAATGAATCTATAATATACATATAATAACGCATCAAACGAGTAGAGCTTATATGAATCATTGATTCTGAAAACTTTCATAAAACGGCAAATAAAGATATCGTGATATTTTAGATAAGGACTAAGCGACTAAGAAAACAACGAAATAAATTCGTCGAAATCTACCCAGTAGTTTTTACGTGATGCGCGCACGACGGCTCCTTTGTCATTTTATTTATATAGACATAAAATTTTGTTCTTACATGAGTATAGTTCACAAAATAAGCAAAACAAAGCGTGCGAATAAGAATCTGTCATCTGGACTAGAGATGTAACGCTATATCGATCAGATGATAATATTGGAGAAAAAACTATTCATATTTTGTAACGTCGATACGATGCCATGATATGAAAAAAAGTAAAAATCCAAACGAGATTTAAAATATGCCAAATGAAGTAAAAAAAATCTAAATGGCCATATTGTAAGTAATAACAAACCTGGCTTAATTGCGTTTTGTTGTGAGTTATTATAATTTGTAGTCTGTATGTAAAAATTCTATCGTTTATTGGATTATTGTCCGAGTCTTGTCCTTCTCTTGTCAACGCTGTATTTCGCAACGGCCGACAGGTACGCTTTGACTTTACTACGGATTATATATATAAGTATCTGTAATGTTTAACTATGTCTTTTATCATTAATAAAGAAATAAATGAACTGTTTAATTAATTAATTAATGAATTGATGATTTAATGAACAAATGAATGAATATAGGAAAAAAATGAATAAATGAATGAGCGAATTAATGAATAAATGAGTAACTGTATGAATGAATAAACTAATTAATGAACGAACGAATGCATGAATGAATGAATGTGCCAATGAATGAATGAATATTTAAATAAATAATACAAAAGTAACAATAATTATAAACAGATATTGCATACGTGAAACAATATTTTACAAACAGCTACTAAAATATCTATAATATCGACATTACCCAATATCGATAGTTTGCTGTGCTCGATAAAACAGGTATCGATATTAAAAACGTCTTGCATCCCCAATCCGGACCCGTTTTGTGTACACATATTACGTTTTTTGCTGTCCCTACGGCAATTTTTTCCGTGATTGATGCGATATACGTCGAAGGGGTATTTATTGGGCCAATATACGTATAATTTTATTCTGTACGAGTTTCTGAATTATTACGGTCCAGACATTTGTATAATCTGCACAAAAAATTCTATCTTAAACTGAAAAAGTTGAAAAAGTTGAAAACTCAACGACCCGAATTTGAAATTTCAATTTGCAGTGATTGTGTTTGTTCCATTTGGATCGAAAGCCTTTGGTCCATTTGGTACGAGTGCCGAAATGTTTTCTAACAATCAATCCCACGTTTGTTTCATCATGTTGGTGAAAAGAAGGCGTATCATATCTTGGGTAGAGAAGTACGATCGTTTTTCAGTGCGGCAATACGGTCAGCTTTTTAACACCATTTCGTATGGGCACGAACTCCGTGAAGATTGCTTATGGTAATGGTAGAACTATAATTCGACCGGGGAGGTACCACATCCGCCCTCATAATCAAACCCGGAATCCTTAATCCTTAATTGTCAGCGCGACATGACATGAATCAACTCTTTCAAATTTATTTCTAAACACTTAAATCACGCTCACTTTGGAAAATGGTTTTACTTAACTAGAATTTTCCGTTAACCTTTGATGTAAACAAATTAATCATACGTTACCTTTCCACCAACTTTTACTCCGGCAGATTGTTTTGGGAACTTCAGTATGTTTGTTTGAAGCCAACTTTGGAACTTGAGAAAGAACAATCGTTTAATTTGGAACATTGAGAAGGCTTTGAATTTGACTTGTTTTATATTTCCAAATGAAATTTTGTTTGACATAAATATTCTTTGGATAACGTAAAATTTTGCAGATTTACTAGTGAAGCTTACGTTCCGGTAGAAAGGTTTGGTTGCCGGCTCACAAATGAGGTTATCTTAGTCCTCGAGAGTAAGAAACTGTGTTCGATTTCAAGTGAGCAATCAGGGCTATTTATAATCTAAAATGTGGCAAGTCCCTTAGAGAACTGTTTCGCACCATCAACATATTGACGGTGCATAGTCAATATATATATGAAAATACAATGTATGTCAGGAAGCACAATAATAAATTTATCAAAAAGTGTAATAATCATAATTTTAATGCCAATGATAAATTGGTTACCCCTAAATATAGATTATGTAAAGTAGCCAAATCATTAATGGGAAAATGTATTCGCTACTACAATAAAATTCCAGAACATATCGCAAATCTATCAGAAAAGAAGTTTAAATTAATTATTAAACAAAAATTGTATAAAATGACCTATTATTAGACCAATTATTATTTAAATGATAAATTCATATTGTCTGAAACGACTCCCGTTCCACTTGCACCATTAATTTAAGTTATTATTTGTTAATTACATTTTTAAAGAAGGAAACGATGTATGTTATGGAGTTTCTTTCATCGATTCTTCTCCAAAACGAAACACCTTACGAATCGGTGGTACTTTGTGGAAAAATGTTTTGATTCGATTTGACTCTAATTGTTTATGGAATTGATTATCTTGATTCACGGATGTTGAAACGCATCTGCGATCGAATTCAAGTTTATTTGTTATTTACGCTACATTACATTAGAATAGTTTAATGCATTTTGAGTAATTATATACAAGTTATAAAGAATATTATGAAAAGGAAAGTTTTGATGGAAATGGACAGTCATTATTCGGACCTCAAGTTCCGTTTTTACCCAGGCTTCTTAAGGGGTCGAACGTCCCGGGGATGGGTCACTTGAACATTGGTACATATCGTACATAGTTACACGTAACATAGCGGATGTCGGTTAAAATATGACAAAAGCATAGCCATGCAGCCCATATATTGATCACTCTGTTTTATATGAGGAGATGCAAACGAGAACGCAAACCACCTGATATTTACTAGTCGTGGCCCATGGACATCCATGTGCAATTCCAAACAATTGAAATTTTATTTGAGATCGAACGTGATACGTTGCTACTCCTGAGGATTAAGATATTCACTTCGCTTCAAACTGTAGCGACCGCAACTTCCCAACACAACACAACACAACACAGGTAATGCATTACGGCGGATTACGAGGGAGGCGGTGGTACCTCCCCGGTCGAACTATAGTTCTCCCACCCATACAGTAGTTCACCTACCTACACTATATTTCTCCCACCTATAATAGGAGGTGCGGTTTACTCTGCTTGCACTACCGTTCCGAGCTAGCAGTCGTCCCCCCGGTGTTGGGGGGACGTAACTCAATCCAGTAGCTCTCATTCCATTTTAATGCTGCATTGTTATATTGCTTCATTGAGGGGTAAGTTTATAATGATTCTATTCTTGTTATTTCTTAATGGGAAACTGTCTTTTATTCGCAGCTTCGTTAACTAACACAATTGCTGTCTGTTTTTAAATGCTATAATTTGTTTCAATAACTATTTATTTTCTCTTTTGTTATGCAGTGTATCTCATATGAGAAGGTGGTAGAACTATAGCTCGACTGGGGAGGTACCACTGACACCTTCATCATCCGCCGTAAAACATTACTATCATCTTAGTCCTCAAGAGTAGCAACGTATCTAAGTTTGAGCTCAAATAGGATTTCGTACGTGTTTGTGGTTCTACGTGGAAGTCTATGGGCTGCGACTACTTAACATCAGATGGTTTGCTTGCACGTTTGCTTCTCTTCTCACATAAAAAAATATATAAATACCAGGTTATAAAACTATATTTCAACCTGGGAAGTAATGCCGTGATCTTCATAATTCACCGTAAACCTTTCCAAATCAAAAATCAAAATATTTTTATTCAAAGTAGTTTCTTTACAGAGCTCTTTTTGAACGTCCATAAACTACCACCGACTCGTAAGGTGCTTCGTTTTGGAGAAGAGTCGTTTGTGATTCGGTTGGAGAGGTATGGTTGCCAGCATACTTACAAGCGAGCCATCTCAGTCATCAAGAGTAGCAACGCATCTGTGCACGTTATCGGACTTGACTGTAGGCCTGTTTGAGTTTATTCTGTATCCCACACTGTTTGTACTGATTGTAGTATCCATGCAAAGACCATTTAATAGGTCTGAACGCTTGTTTGCTACTATTTAAACGTAAACAATACTATTTCATTGAAATTGGTTTTTTATTAAAAGTTTCGCGACCGTAAATAAATACTTATTAAGTTATCACTATATGCTATTACTAGCCGTGGCCACGACTTCGTCGGTGATGATTGGCGTTAAATTGACATAACTTATTTATTTGTTAACCGATTTCAATGAAAAAACACTAAATGTTGTAAAGCCCATCACAACATAATCCTGAAAACTGCATTCAAATCGGATAAGCCATTTCTGAGATTTGCGTGCACAAACATACAGATATACAGACATACAGAAAACATATAAAACATTGTTTTGGGTTCTCTTGCGTGTATAAAGACACGCCATTTGATTTTTAAATATATTTGCCACATACGGACAGCGATCGGTTACAGTTTTATTATATGTGTAGATAACATAAATTGGATGTGATTCAAAACAGCGGTCAGAAAGTATAACTTTGGAAAGCGTCACACGGTCCATGTGTTCAGTATGACGGTGCCAAACAAGTTGGCTTGGCGTGCCACGATAGTGCTCTACGGCATAATATTCGTAAACTGTGTCGGCTTTGTACAGATTTTATTGTTTAAACCTTTCTATTACATCATAACTGTTTACACATTCGCGAGTTGTTGCGAGACTTTGCGAAATTCTGTTTTGTTAAATTATATGTTTCTGGGTACACAGCTTATGAACAGAGAAATCAACGGGTTCCACTCCGGGAGTGTCGGCAGAAGTGAAAACTTAAATATTAACGTTGTGCATTGTTTATATATTTTGGAATGGTTAAGGAGTAATTTTGCACGAACTGTAATTATCAGTATAAAAGTAGAATCATTTATGTGGTAAAATAGAATATTCATATATTACGCTATCAGGCACAGACGGTCGAGACATCAGTAGTCACCATCCATGGATGCACGTAGCACGCTGTAACACAAACACACGCACCTTCGCGAGGAGGAAACGCACGCACGCACAAACACAAAGAGAGGGATATACTTCCTCTCCTGCGCCGCGTCGTCTTACGAATTTTCGATCAGGGCACGTGTCTTGATGCGAGTTTAAACAAAGTGCTTAACGCCGCTAAAGAAGTTTCCACTTCAATAATACATCAACATATCTTTTTTCCTTTTTCTTTCCCTCCCCCCCTACTCTTTCTTTAAAAGAAAAAGCTTGATTGCATGGCTAACTTTAAAAAAACCTACTATTTTTGATAAAATATTTTAATTAATAAAAAAAACATTAATTATCTTCAACAATATAATATTGGTCCAAGAAATGGTCATCTTCATACGGATATACTGGAAAACATACATTTAATGAATTAGATAACAAAATCTTTTTTAAAGAAAATAAATGACAAACGAATCCATCTAATTTAGCAGTTACTGTTGCTTATAGATATTGGCAGCCAACTCTGTTATGATAGTCCGACTGCGGAGGTACCATTCTCACGATCTGCCGTAAAGCAACTCTCATATTTTAGTTGAACAGAAGCGCGTGCCAGATATTTAGATGCGATATGATCTTAGTCCATAGAAATTGCAACGCATTCAACAACAAACTCAAATTCAAATTTAAATGCTGTATTTCATTGTAAGATATTTACGTACACTAATAGATGTGAAAGTTGCAATATAAAATAAATTGGTGTGTTTGCCGGGTACACATTATTGGAGGCGACCATCTTAGTCCTCAAGAGTAGGAACGCATCCGCGTCCATCCTTAAAGAGAACTTCTGTTCTTTTTGAGATTGGACGTGGTTGTCCATGGGCTGCAGTGACCACTTAACATCAGGTGGCCTGCCTACCCGTTTCTTACTCTTTCACAATAAAAAAAAAATAAATAAATAAAAAACAGTTTACCAAAAAAATAACCAGATTACCAAAACAAGCCGTTTACTACAATAAAAATTATTAAGTAACAAATAAATATCTTTATTTTCATATTTACAATGATAAAAACCTTAAAACTAATTATAATATAAACCTAACCTAGACAATCTAAAGGGAGTCCGTGCCCATGTGGCATGGTTCCAAGAACACTAGCTGCATTCCCACACTGAATAGCAATCGCAATTCTCTTCGCGAGAAATGAATAAGCCCTCTTGTTAACAGCAGCGTCGTTCAAACGTGGAAGTAATTTACTATCAATATCTGTCAACAGTTATCCGCCACCACTTCAACCGTGACGACAAGCCTTGCAACAAACCTAGACAAAATCTAGACTAGACTTTCGTATATGATTTTAAACTGAGATTATTTACAAATTTCGGCCCGTACCGGCTTGAAATATACGATAGAGATATAGAGATCAAGAAACACCCTCAGAACTACAATAGAGAAGATGGTTTTAAGTTAGCATAAACGTGGAATCCAGTGGTTAGTCTATGTAAATCACAAATAGTTAAAGTTCAGTGCGTAAAAATACAATTAGTGTTGGGTGTCGTGATATGGAACGCAATAAAGAAAAACGAACTAGACGTAAGGTAGATAGATTAATCTGTCACTAGCAGCTGTCAACAGTTTCCCCCCGCTACCGCAGTTTCGCCGTGACCACGAGCCATGCAACTGGTTCGAAATATCGGCAATTAAAAATCAAATATCGTTAATCGTGAGTACCCGTTATATAACATAATGAAATAATAACTATCATTTTATTAAAATACTAGCGACTTACGCCGGCTTGGCACGGTTGTATTTACGACATCACATTACAAATATTTTTAATAACCGGTTTTTCTGTTATTATATACATCTGTAATACATATAAATCTTTATCTTGAATTACTCTATTGATGTAAAACTGCATTAAAATCCGTTGTGTAGTTTGAAGAATACGTACGCATGGAAAGCGATTTTGTTTTAAACTATGTAAGGATTTTCTTGTGCAAAATAAGCAAATAATATAAGCTGATACAGCCACAAACGATAATTATGTATTTTTGATATGCGGTCATGCAGGAAAGTCTAAAGAATATTAGGTAATACAGCTACAAAAACTCCTATTGCTTGCTTAAACCTCGAAGATACCTTGATGAGTGAAAACTGCATATAAATTCGTGGCTCACAAGTTAAGTACCTATGTGTTTTGCTAGCTAGGAAAGGACCACTTTAATAGACCTTTATGCACTATACTTTAAAGAGGTGGAGCGGTATCTCACGTTTTAGTTTTAGTTCAATTCTGTATTCTTTTATTTCATGCATAATCTAGGGCACAGTAAGTTTGAAATGTAATAAGTTACATTACGATTTTGATATAAATACTAAAAAATACAACATTCACTGTTCACGTATTAATATATAAAGTGGCCATGGATATTTGTTAACAACAAATGTCCATGGCCGAAAAACCACTTTACATGAAATAAAATGTATTTAAGTTTGCTATTTCTACATCGTAAAAGAAAACAAAGATTATTGTCTGGTTTATTGAGCATTAAACATGCAATGGGAGGCATTTTTCATCCGTACATTCCATTTTTGTTCTATAAATGCAAATATTGTGAAGGTAAACTATGGTTTGCACAATATTAAAGCCTCCGCCAGTTACTTACGAGGTCAAGTTAAGTTTCATCACTCAGTGAATCGATAGTGAGATTTCGTGCTGTTAACCTCAAGAGTTCAAGCCGAAGTGCTATCTACAGAACTCTCCAATAATAGGTACATCGTTAAATAAATGTTGTTTATATTTTGCAATATCGTGACCTTAGCGTAACTCCTACCAACTTTTTTCTGATAATGCCTTTAACTTGGCGATATTTGAAAATTGCTAAATCCGCGTAGAGTTAACGATGTCAAAAAATAACTCAAAGTTTTGAAAAGTTTGCTTTTTGTTTGCTACTTATGTATTTTTTTAATAAATCCATATCGTCCGTTCGCTAAAGTAATGTGAAAAATCGATATGTACAGTTTTGCATTTCTTTTTAAATATGATTATTTCGTGTATCTTCATTGAAAACTTATAATATTTTATTAAAAATTAAATACATTGATTGTAGAATACTAGTAAATAAAAAATTCTCTATCAGTATTTCGTCATGTGTTAAAAGTTAGAATCGTAAAATTGATTTTAAAATCGCCTCCTGTACTGTCGAGGTTTTTAACACACTAACGACGCAAATGGGTGACATATATTTACATATATTTATAGTAGTCCATATTTATCACTTACAAAGCTTTAAGTTAATTGACTTATTGGAGGATGTTTTGAATTTAACGAAAGCTCAGGTAAAATTAAACTTTATTAACTTACTTCTATTTTTGAGTACACAATAGATGCTCTCAGGCAAACTTACTTCACATTGTATTCTTTTATCGTTAGAGCAAATGTTAATTCGTAATATGTACATGACTTGAGCAATGTTTTGGATTAGAACCAGTGAAAAGTCAAAAGTGTCTCTGCTGATAAAACAGTGTATAATTGATCTACATATATAAACGAATAAAGCGAATGAAAGACAGATCATCACAGCCGAATCTCCGAACCTAGTAGCTAAGTTCCTAACAAAGGGTGGGTAAGGAGAAGAATCTCAGGCATTCTATCCATAAGGGGTCTAAATAGGATTTAAAATCTTGCAGGAAATTTCGTAATATCGACCTCTATGCGAGAAAAGCTAGTAGTAAACAATAATTGGTGGTATTAGATAACATTTTGTGGGTTAGTGACGCAACGGTCGCGACCGTGGTGAAAGTGTCTGGGATGGTTTAACTGGTTTGGATCATTAGACGTGGGTCACATTATTGACAGACTGGGGGACTAGTCATTTACTAACATATTGATGCATACAACATACAGTCAAATAGAAATTATCGATTAGGATTTAAAATAGTTTTTTTGTAGATAAAGGTAGTGCGGTTTCTTCAACAGTTTTTCTAGTTTTACTAATTTTGACAGAAAGTAAAGATAAACCGAAGAACATATGTGAAAATTATAGACACTCGAATATGTTAGTTTTAAACGATGTATAAAAATATAAAATATACAAGAATTTGTTAATTTTTTTTTTCAAATAAGACACATAACTATAATAAAGATGTGAAAACATATAACTAAATCGTTTGTATTTTCATTTCCATATCAATCAAAGATTTCATGAAAAAGAAAGGCAATCAAAAGTTGAATGCACGGATGACCGAGTCAGTGTGTTATGCTATTACGTCTCAGCTGTTCGTGTTGCGCCCGCGCATAGAAGGTCTAGTTCGTGGCGGTTCGGTCGTCGTCGCGCCGAGTCGGCTGTGCGAGCGAGAGAGGCGGATGAGCGACAAGTGGGGCGCGAGCGTCGACCGGGGGCAGCGTGCGGCCTTGACTCTTAAGTCCCCCCTCCCCGCACTCGCTGCGACGCCACATTATTTATGATAGCATCAGAGCTCAAGCAAGCTCGCGATTCTCAACAGACTAATAATAACTCGTTTTTCCTCTCACGCGATTTGACTTTTTCACTCCTTTTAGATGTGCACTGTATTTTCCCAACTTGGTAAAGTATGATCATGGGGACGGTATACCATGTAGACTCTGTTAAACGTTTTTCAGGCAGTTTGCTTCTCCATTGGGAATCTATCTGATTCGTCATAAATCTTTTTACTGCTTGTGCTGCTCTTTCGAGATTTATGGGCGCTTGGAATGTTATGAAAACACATAAGGCGAGCAAAAATCAACAGAATATACATGAACGACTTTATAGAACTTTTGAAATGTTATCAAATGAATATCAATTAATTCCACATAACATGAACTCGTGGGAAAACGATAGACATTAAAAACGGTAGTTTTAATTAACACTACCGAACCGTGAAGAATATTAAACCTAATTAATAGTATGTTATTGCTGTATGCGCAAACTGTGCTAGGTTATTGTGTGCGTTATAATAGCGGATAAAATAACATTTAGCAATATAAATTTTAATTTTATGTATACCTACAAAATTGGAAGCAGTTTTCATAGTTTGTGTATTTTACAGTACATTAATTTTCGTTAGATTTCAATTAAGTACATCAGGACTACCTCAACGGAAGGTTCGCGAATGATTCACTGCTATATATTATTATTATTATGGGTTCCGTTACTAAGCAAAATACTTTGTGTTTAATGTTTCCTTTACATTAACTCAGTAAATTCACGTAAAATTACTTATTATACTCAGTACGTGTCTATAATATTATGTTTACAGTAATGTGGGAGCCATTGACACAAAAACATGTTCCCAGACACATTAAAATACATAGAACATTTTATACAAAAAAATCATAATTTGATAACATCCGTCTAATTCAAAATTCACCATTATAAAGTTATATTTCTATAGCAGATGTCTGATTGTCCGCTACACTTAAATGAATCTACGACCTTGTTTGGGACTAATTTATCCACGCACTATCTCTGATAGGACAACAATCCTGTTTGAGGTAAACGTGAATGACAAATCTGCACTGAATGGGTAACAGGTGACCTGCAGCTGCACGCTTGTTTACTAGGCTATAAAAAATGGCTAGATGCAACCAAACACACAACATTTGCAGTAGACTAGACTATGTTACATGCATTGTTGTCTAACATTCATTTCGGGTACATATTATTGGAGGCGACCATCTTAGTACTCAAGAGTAGGAACTCATCCGCGTCCATTCTTAAACAGAACTTCTGTTCTATTTGAGATTGGACGTGGTTGTCCATAGGCTGCAGTGACTACTTAACATCAGGTGACCTGCATGCCCGTTTCTTACTCTTTCATAATAAAAAAAAATAACAGTAGACTTGATCTTAAGCAGCCAGTATTGCCCATAGATATTCACATTGACGGCCAGTTGCAACAATCATATTAACAGGAGCCTTATCACATCATTCAAATCAGAACACAGGAGTTATACACCGGTATTATTAGATAGAAATAGGTGTCGCGATGGTGTCATTGCAGTCAAACTAAAAAGTAATTTATGTAATTAGAAAATAAACTAATGATACTGTCAAACGTCTGTCTCTCTTCGCAATAGTATTCTTAACAAAATTGTTAAAATCTAAAATAAAATTTCAACATTCTAGTCTAGTAGACTCTCGAGAATTAAGATTCTAATAGATTTATTTTAAAATATAACATATTTTAAAAGAGACGCATTTGTAAATGTCCAAGCTAACACTTGCGTTGAGAACGCGTCTTTCTACTTTATTTTACTACAGATAAAGTACCTACGTAGTGGGCATTTACTTCTTCTGTCTTTAATGCTACTGTGTTATGGTCTAAAGAGTAGTAAAGTTACGTACAAACGTATTAACATAAGCCGTTCCTATTTAAACCTGTGTAAAGAGCAAAAATAGAGGAAGTAGGAAAGCAATAATATTCAGAGATATCATAAATTATACAGCCTAAAACTAAAGGGTTGTACAAACAAAAATGCAATTTTGTTTATTTATTGTTTTTCGATTCTTCTATTAACAATACACAGTTTATATTTTTTCATAAAGACAGTTAAATTACTTTTAAGTCAACGATGAAATGTTTTTACCATATAAAAATAAAACGCTGTTTTTTTGTTTCCTGAAAATAAGTTTGCAAGCCCGCGGTAAAATTTGATATGTGTGCTATATAAATTTGAAATAATTACAAAGCACATCTGCAAAAGCAAAACGAAACTTTTTTAAAGGCCTCTCAAAAGGTGCGGTTGTAAACTTTTTATTTTTTACAGAACACAAAGAGAAATACGAAAGACAAAAGTTTAATCTCAAAGAACTGTTCGTGAACTCAGCTGTTTAAATATTAAGAAAATAAGCGTATAATCTTAAACAGAGCAATTATTACAAGTAACACTTTGATTATTTTTATTTTTTTAAGAATAGCAAAAAAGTTTTTAATGGTTAATGGAGATTTTACCGAGCTGCATGGAGAGCATGCTCAGAAAGGGAAACCTTTTACTTCTTAATACTCAAATTACCTAGTACTCTTCTGTTTACCAATCACATAAAAGTTAGGAATATCCAAAGACCAATTGATCGGGCTGTCCCCAAAAGCATTCAAAGCATGTAGCGATTGAACAATACGTAGACTTTCACTGTGACCTCAGAGGCGACGCAATCATTTCGCAGGCGGGCCGCGTAAGCGCCTACTAGTGAAAGTTGCCCAAACTTAGGTATTGCACAAGCCTACGAAGCACGCGCAATTGAAATTCGGCAGCGAAAGTAAGCGTAACGTTCTGTGACACGCCTCGCAGTATATTAATTAGATATAAGCAGGCACACATGGATTAAGTAACAGGCAAATCATTCTACATTTTATCATATTGGAAGATTACCAAAGCTACTGGATCTATAAGGATGTGAGTGCCCTTTTTTAAGATGTACTAGTTTATTTATCAATGTATTTTTTTCTGATGTGTATTATATTAGCTTACACTCTTAGAAAATAAGAGCAAGTGATTCGGGATACATTTATACTACGCTTATAGTTTATTCGCTATAAGATAAAAATAGGACTTATTCGAGGTGGTTAAGTACGAATCTATACATGTATGTCTCTTTTTGCTTATATTTACTAGTCTAGCGTTATTTGAGATCGGGGTGTATTTAAATTGGTCAGTAAGCAAAATCATGAAAAGAAAACAAAAAAAAGTGGAGCAAAATTTCTTATAAACCAACATGCAATCACCTTAATTGGCAACAATAAAAATCGAACGGAATCTGGTAAAGTCATCGATTATCTGCCTCTTGCGTTACAAAAACTGATGCATAAAAAAAGGTACACGTGATTGCATCGGTTGGGCGGAGATCGGCTCACAATATTACTTTCTACAATACTTTCTAGCAAGAGATGTGGGCCGAGCGAGCGCAACTGGAGCGATCGGTTTCTCCGCGCGCCGGGAAAATTGGATTGAAATAGAAATCGCGCTGCGGTGAAAATCGCCATTTTCACGTCACACGCTATCGTGGAAACTCGGTGACGACGTTCGTTTACCATTTGATGGTATAATTAAGAAAACTATTCCTTTTAGATGTGGTACATCTACTGGCACCTCTTAAAGTTACTATCAGCTACGCCATGACGTCTGGTAGCATGCCGTCATCCAACTCTTTTACGATAACGTACGTACGATGCGGCTACAAAATCTATATCAAAATATTTGTATGTATATATTTATTGTTATTTGTATGTATTATAAATATTAAATATCATCATAGGAATGGAAAGAAAATATATACAAATCCATCATGAATTATTTATCATGGCGACATATGTTTCCTAATGCGAAAAAATATCCATCAAACAATCTTAACGTTGAACCTAAAGCATTAAAACAAGGATTATATTCCTCTTATCTAAAGCATACACTGTAACAGATAGTAAATCTTTTTAACGAGGGGGAGTTGAAAATAGAAGAGCATCACATCACACGTGGAAGTGTTTCCATCCGGCGGATCCGTATGCATCGCATCCGGATGGCGCAGACACATGCCCGAATTACAGCGGAATACAAAAACAAATGCATTAACAAGAGGTCATAGAGTATGGGAATGGTTTTGGGATAATTTTAACTAAAACAGACCTGACTTCAAAGGAATTGCTTCTCTTCAACTCTCCCGTTTATTTTTAAGAATTATAACGTCTTTCAAATTACTTAATTGTATATGTAACATGTAAATATAATGTTACTGTTAATGATTTTAAAATCAAATTTAATTTTATGTTATAAATGTCAATTAAATTATTTAATGTATTATTATGTAGCCGCTCCTACCATGTAGGTTACACCTGTAATTGAGGTGACACTTAGTTTTAATTTCAATGTGATATTTTAGTAAATGTGTAAGTGTTCAATTTGTTGGTGTAACCCAAAAATAAATAAATAAATATTTTAAACTTAACTCCAACACATCCCTAATTTCATGAACTTATCCAATCTTAAAAGTAATATTCTCACTTTTATTTTAATTGAATCAAGCGAGATTTATAGAAAATCATAGGCCTCAAAATAAAAAAGAATATAAACGAATTGAGAATTTCCTCCTTATTTGAATTCTGTAAAAAGTACAATGTCATTTTAAACCTTCTACAATTGAACATAACGCAACAGTAATTATATTACGTAATAAAACATTTCGTATTAATTGGTTGGTTATATTAAACATATTGTTAAGATATGAATCAGACTAAGTAGAAGCGATCAATACATATAGTAAAACTGTAACTGATCGCTGTGTGTACATGGCTATTTGCCAATTTAAAAAATCAAAATGTAGTGCCTTTATACACGAAAGAGAACCCGAAACATTGTTTTTTTCATTTTGTCTGTATATCTGTATGTTTGTGCACGCTAATCTAAGAAACGGCGTATCCGATTTGAATGCAATTTTCAGGATTATGTTGTGATTGACATCAATTAACATTTAGTTTTTTTTTCATCGAAATCGTTTAACAAATAAATAAGTTATGTCAATTTAATTCAGTCATCATCCACGAATTTGTGGGCACAGCTTGTCTTATCCTAAACCTTTAACGAATCTATCCCTATTTACGTATGTTCTGTGTAGAGTGCCACATGTAGCCATATTTATGAAAAATAAAGGTGAAAGCTTTATAAACACGTCTTTCATATTTCATTTCGTCATTACTTAGCTGTAAAATAGAAAGTGGACGTCAGCTACAGCATGTTCAAAACGCAGTGATGTACAATGTACATAGAATAGGCGAACGTAATAGATACGGCACTACTCCCCATACTTATTGACTCAAAATTCTATCTCTTTCGTTCACCATAAACTAAATAGTAACACGACTTTTTATCCCTGTCTTCTCCCTAATTTAGTATAACCGAGGCGCATGCACCCACGCTCCGACGCGCCTTTTCAAGTAAACATCGGAATGGGTAAGTAAATAGAAAAGGGAGATATAATTAGAATTAATGCCGCCTGGAATCCTCACCGAAATTAAACAGCCGAATGTATGCCAGCCAGCTGCATCTATCGATAATGTGTGTAACGTTGCAAGAGATAAACCTAATGTAACAATAAATCATACATTTATTACATTTATAGATGCTGTGCTCTATCGGTGCCCTTGCCCTGCAAACAGCGACCTCTCGCTTACAACGCACCGAGAAACGTTGACACCATCACATTGATAACAAACATTTACATTTACTTTATACGTAATTCGGTTTTAGTAAAAAAAAAACAATTATTGAATGACTATAATACTTAATGCATGTCGTCATAATTACTTTGATTACTTTATGTCCGGACATAATGTATAGCAAAAGTCAGTTTAATTTTTTTAGAAACATTACAAAATATTAAGTACATATTTTTCAAGTTTGTGATGTTTTTTTCATTTTTGTTAATACATTACCGTAGTCAATACGAGACAATCCCGTGGTTGGGCGGGTCCTCTCAAAATGAGAACAGTTAGATCATAGTCCAAACTAACTAATTGCAAGTTGTATACTTCTTAGTAACAGGTTTGCGTTTAGTTATGAAAAACATATACAATTAACCTTATTACGTGGAATTGTTGTACAGATCGTGAAACTGGGTCAAGGCATGTCAAAGTGACGTCAGCGAAGTTATCGTCCGTTTAGCGGTCGTCATAAAGGGCTAATTAAGACCCGCTCACTACCAACTAGGTCAACGACTTCTTGTTCTTAACCTGATAACGTGTTTCATAATAAGATCTTAACAATCAACTTAATACACTACATAGTGATTATATAAGATTTCCTCATTAAATGAATATGTTACCGAAAACGACACTCCGGCATTTTGCCGAGACATAATCAAACTATAAACAGGTTATTCAACTAACAATTTAAGTCATAACAAATAGTTACGTTTTTAGGTCATTAACATCGTATTTACAGGAAAAAGACAGGTCACGTAAAAGAGGAAAATCGAGTGCCTAGTGGTAAAGTAGGTCGAGACGACACCGCGGGCGGATTGAGACAGAAATAACAATTTGAGGTGAAGTAATAGATGGAATAATACACCGTAATACTTATTAAATTCACAATAACAGTGCAGTAGTAATCGTTTAACAGAATCGTTTAATTATTTATATCGCCAAATTATCACTGTTCTAGAGTGTTGTATCTTTAAACATTCCATTTGATAGGAATCAAGTCTAGAGATTATTTTCTTGTATACCATTCCAATACTTGCAAACCAGCATGCAGGCGACCAAAGTCTAATTGTCGACTGCAATCCATAGATACACATGTGTTACTAATCTTGAGGATAATCTTTGCCAGGCTAAATAGGCCTCCAATGGTCACATAGATAAAAGTCGTTAAATCTAAATATACGTACTTGTGTCCGTGATTTTATTCATTACTATTATTGAAGGCCCTCATTCTTGGCTAACATAACCAATTTCATAAATAAAAATCCACATCGGTCCTCTGTCGTAAGAAGGTTAATTGTTTGTGTGACCTATGAAATCACGACGGTGTTTGTAGTTTAATGTGCCAAGCCATCCGGGAACAGGGGTCACTGACCGGGTATCGGACGAGATAAGCGGCAACGAAACACTTATCAACGAACGACAAAGAAAACCTTTGTTTTCGACGAATTTCACACCAAACAACAACTCTGATTAGATATCCGTGAAAATATTTAAAAACTTTTACAGATATTGCTTGCGTAATATCGTATTTTCGCGGTCACGAATTCCGAATGAATTTTTAGATATTTTAACTCCACAAAACAAGAAGCAAATAGAACAGATAGAAGACGTGACAACATAGTGGTAAGATTCTGACTGCCCGAGAGTCCGGGGTTCAAGTTCCTGACTCATGTGATTTTACAAAGTTACGTATGTATTAGAAATTAATTATCATTTGCATAAACTGCGAAGAAAACCTCCTAAGGATTCCAATATGACTCAGATTTCTCCAAAAAGATCTCAAAGATGCATGAAGTCTACCAAACCGCATTTCGTCAGTGTGATGGACTGTCGTCTAATCTATGGTTAATGTTTCCACACACAATTTTTTAGGTAATTAAATATTTTAATGCATATCTTTATTTGTCGGCCCTCGTAAAAAAACCTTATATTTGCATAAAAATAATTTTACAAACAATGTCTGCGTGATATTGTACTTTTGCGGTCACAAATTGATATTTAGTGGTTCTAATATATGCTACTATTGTACATGCCTTGTATTTTTTAATTAATGCTGAAATAACTCTATGCATACTTTTAACTTCTGGCTCCCGTTAACAAGATCGCGTTTGCATAAATGTCACTTGGTTACATACTTACACGTATGTACTTCGACGCTGTATTAATAAAATACTGGTTCTACACATTGTAATGTTTTAGTGTATCTGTACGTGTAGGTGATCGCACCGGCAGGGCCTCTTAGCCGCGTGACCAGACCTCGGTAACGAGCAAAAACTTTTATAAATGACATCCTACTGAGAGGCAATGGAAAAATATATTTATCACTTACTATTATAAAGATATACTATACCTACCTTCGGATCGCTGAGATGTAAAAGAGTTGTTAACATTTTTACGTCAACTTTTGACGTATAAACATGATTTTTTACGATTTTGAACTAATATCATCACGGAATTTATACGTTTTACGTTTATCATGAGCACCCGTTAAATAGTAAAATGCTATTATATATTTTTATCAACTAATGACAGTGAAACAATTCGATACAAGTCTCATCTTAGAATGAGAAGGTTTTGGTCAGTGCTAGTTTTTAAAACGTACTGTTAAAACCATTGAACCTAGTAACCTAATATGTTAAATTTTTAGGTTGCAGGATTGTTTGAAAGTTCCTAATATCGACTTCTGGGCAAGCAACGCTACGGACAAAAAATGTAAATTAGAAATATGTACAATTGAGTAGTTAAATATATTTAAAACGTAACGATCATGCGTTATAGCCATTACTTTAATGCATGATCGCTTCTTGCTGGTTATTACTAGTAAAGTATGGTCTTAAAGTAAAGTACCTGGAGCCGCCTAAGTGACAATGTATTATGGAATACATCGGTTGGACAATCAAAAACAAACACAAATGTATTACCGGTCTTGCAAATGTCTAGTCGTTCATGCGGTCGGCTTGATGGAAACAGCAAATAATATTTTTATGGCGCATTGTTTAAAATAAACGAGCTTGTAGTCCGAGTACCTACCAAACAACATTGTTAAGACCTGCCAGTTTCCTTGCTTTTAGTCGCCAAACCAATATCAATATAAGCTAGTGAAGCCAATTCAATAACTCTCCCTCTAGATTTGGTGTTAAAAAATATGTGTGAATTTTGTAGAAGAATTTTAGTACCATTAACTAATTCGATTTACTCGAAACATAATCTATTCGATTTATCAAAAGAAAAAAGAATGTCGCCAAATAACTTTAAAATGTCAGATTGATCGAATGAGTTTCGAGATGTGAATTTTGTGAGAGTTCAAATGTACCTTTTTCAATAGTCTGTCGGTTATATGTCAAGGCAAAACATTATATGACGAAATTAAAAATATACATATAGTGATAATACCGGTATACAATTAAAAACTCAATATTCAACTTAAGGAAATAATGAAATATATTCAAATTTCGACCATTGAGCGATCGCCGGTTCCTATAGAAGAGATACGGAAGCGATAATTTAGTGGTTTTGAACATTAATGAAAATTATTAATAAAATAAAATCAATGAAAACTTCCGAAAACGACCTTGCGTTTTCGGAATTGCCCAGTGTAGCTTTATCTCGATTAGATTGACTGATCCATTTTTAAAACTTTCAGGGGAAGAATAGTCAATGCTGTTGGCAACACAGGCACAAGGTGTGACATTGTAGCGAGGTATGTTTACGTGGAAACGGTGTGACAGAAATAATCGCTCGTGGTGGCATCTCGTGAACTGTGTCATGGGCTCGCCCACGTTCGGCGGAAGGTCGTCCGCCCTCCACTTTACAGAATGAATTTTACTTAGCGATATACATTTATTGTAATATAAAAAGTGTAAAACTATTCAGATTTTTCGATTGATTCGACTAGTACCTAGTATTTAAGTAAATAAGTATAATAAGCTTTGCCTGTACCAATATTGGGCAGATGTTCAAACTCGTACTCCGACAAAGTTTAACAACTGCGATGTATCGATGATTACCAGGCCACGTTTACCATTGATGGTCAGTCATCCAACTCCTGACCGCGACCATCCTTGCCCATCATGTCTATAGTATACACAAGTAGCAGATTTTTTTGCTTTCTAAAGACAAATAGCCCATAGTTCCGTTAACATAGAACAGGGTATTAATGTCTATAAATATCTCGTTCCAGGTATTACCTCAATGGGTTTTAGGCTTGGCTAGGCTAAATGGAAAAAATATAACGGGATACATCCTGCAAAACATTTAGGCGGTAAATCATAATGACGGGAATATTTTTAGCAATGAAATATGGGTTTAACAATCCTTTTAGAGCTCGCCCACACGGGTTCTAGTGAAAGCGGTGGTACACGATGGTAGCAACAATAATCGGCGCTGTCAGCTTGATGGATGGACCGACGATGACGCGGCGCGGAAGACAGGCACCCCACCCCTTCCAAGCCACCCTTCATTCACCGCCATTACCGTTGGAATCAGCAAACTTAGTGTTCTATTGACAGCGAGGTCCAATACATGAAACTATTATGTCTTGACAACCTTAAATTTATACAACTTAAACATGGAACAGATAACTTGATTTATATGGCATTTGCCTGGCGTAAAATTGTGTTTAAATACAAACTTTCTACACTAATAACTCCACATCTTGGACATATTTATATATCCAAACCATATACATAAAACCAGATAAGAAATTTAGTTTTGTTGTCTGGCCATGGATTGAACCCATCTGCGTGAGTATGGTCGCCATATCTATTTCTAGCGTGACAATTCTCGCTTTTTGGTGGAAAGTTGTGGTAGGTTACAAGGCTACCTCGGGAGAAGTAACGCATATGTTCGATTTTGGGTGGGATTTCTATTCTTTTTGGAATCAATTAAGATTTTCTGTGGACGACCATATATATGTTAATATTGTGAACTGTTTTGCTCGTTTGCTTCAATTTAATAAAAAAAGCATCTCATTAGAACATGTTATATTATATTACTTTCTCATCTTTAAGAAACTTGCTAATAAACGGTCTCACTGAGCGACTCTCGCTTGTGAGATGTAATTTTCATTACGACGCGACGTTATGCTTGGGCTGTATTATGGTATTTACTAGAAGCTTAGAAATTACTCTTAATATCTCTAACAACATTATTATACCGCTATTTAATGAATTCACGTACATTGGAACTGCATCAAACTTAGATCAAGACTAAGGAATAGACTATAAGAAGTTAAAAGTTAAGAAGTGTTTTCTTGAAAAGTTCGTATATAAATGCATCAAAGTGGATGCCTTCGAAGCTATGCTAGTTTTTCTAAAAGTTTGTGACTGCAACAAATTAATTTAGTGACAAAATATAAGGTATTTAAAATGAAATTAGCATTCAAAATTGCCTTAAAATTATCACGCCTTCGTAGCTCAGCTAGATGAAAATAGCAAACACTATCAAAGAAAAAAAAATCAAACTTGTTTAAATTTTCAAGAGATCAAAGTGATCCAGTCTTTCAAAAATAACTTAAGTAACGAAATGAAATGTAATAAATTGAGTCTTTTTAGTAGTTTAAAGGGTGGAATTGAGCATTAGAGGTAAACATTTCTATGTTCAATCAAGCAAAATAGTTCATAAGATACCAATATTACGATAAAGTTATCGTAATATAGTTTCTGTGGTTAGATCGCGCACTCAATAGTCGCTGGAAGTTCTGCACCAAAGCACTGCTAATCATTTCCGCCGTTCGCCATTAAATTATCCGTACCTAAAATGTTCTCACATATTAGAAATTAAGTTCGTATCAAGATTGAACGCTTGCTCGAATTGAACGGTAACGATTGTTTCTCACTTTCCTACACGTTCTTGCAACTTAATTTGCCCCAACAGAGGGAAATCTCAAAGGAGAAAATTCAATTGGTATCGAATTCATTGTTCGTCCGATCACACGTTAACTGTTAAGGCTTGTTACATCACACGAAGGAAAAGTTTGTTTAGTTGTTGTTACGCTTAGTTTCTGGCTTTGTTGTACGTATTCATAGCCTTCGATGGCGGTAATCAAATATAAACTTAACATGCGAGGTTATCATTTAGGTACTAACAATTTAACATTTTATGTGTTTAATAAGGTATGAGAGCTGGTTTCAAACATCTGACAGACGGATTAGCTATAATCTTGTCTGCACCGTTACGTATTGGAGTAGCATGGGGTAGTATATCCCAAAGGCTCAAGTTCTGGCAAAAGCTATGCCCAGATATGGGCTATTTCAAGATTTGCAGCCATACGTTATACGTTTAGTATATTAGTTAGTTTTGACATTTGTAAAGTATTGTTTCAAGAAAATCGATACGTCCCTCAATGTAAATTAATAACAAATAATGTAGATGACTCGCTATGGAACAGAATGTGGGCAGAATATATTACACTGTCATGGGTAAAGTATTTATGTTTCAATACAGGTTCATTAAAAAGTAAAGGAAGAAGTCTGCACGCGTGGGCATCGCGGAAGAATACACACTGACTATTCAAATGATTACATTATTTTGAGACGCCAATACAAAATCATACAAAAACAATACAAGACGGTATGCTTAAGCTCCACTTAAACTTTTCGACTTGATATTTGTAATATGATTTATATCATCAATCAAATAAATACCTTTTTACAGATCGACCTCGTAAAGTGCCACAAGGAAGTTACGACCACTTAGAGTGGTTGTCGGCTCATTTACCTCAAAAGAAAAAAGTTTCTGTGTATGATACTAGATGACCCTATAAGGTGTTGGTGATGTTTTTGGGCTGTAAGAACCATTTACCACAGGGTAGATTGCAGACTAGTTTGCTACTACATTCTCGCTAAAATGGTACAATAATATGTAGGTACCTAATTACCTACATACTTGATATCATGCATGTTAGTTGTTGACGATTGAAAATTACGTCTCAATAACGACCGCAGTACAAGACACGGGAATATAATGGAATGCGAGGCAATAAATGAGTTTTATTGCGGGTGCCTCTGAAACAAATACATTGTTAGCACATTTGCAATCGTTCTCGGCCAGTGTAGCACTGATAGCCGGCGTAGTTAGCGAGAGCAAGAGCATTCCACTGAGCCGGGCTGACCGGTTCCAGGCAGGCTGTTTATGGCCGGACCAGATATAAATAGATATGCTGCAAACATCCATCTTCTTAATGTTTTACTTTTTAAGCCCGCCGTGGAATACACGAACGTTTTTAAACTCGCTCCACGATTCGAATCTACCTTATAAAAACAATTAAGCTCCAGTTTGAACCAGAATTAGCATTCAAGAGATCAAAACTAATGAGATAGAGCACGTAATGGCTCTCGTTAGACTTTAGCTGATTTTATAATGGATATGAGCTTTACAGAAATCGCTTCTATACTCGTACTTAGACAATAGTGCTTGTTAAGACCGGCCACATTGACAAAGCCATAAAGCAACCTAATCAATGCGGCGGCATTCAGATATGGAGTGACGGATTGTAGTACCAACCGAGCTAGTGAACGAAGCGGCAGATTAATGTGTAGATACATATCTTTAGACATTGTTAGCGATTGTGTACTACTCGCTTGGCGAGAAGTTAGAAATAATTACGATTAAATCAGCAACGAGCTAAATGCCGCAGCCAGTTCTCTAGTATTTCATAGCGCATGCAAGTTCACTTTCACTACGAATGTGTACCTCAGCTCTGCTATACAGAATTTATCAGATAAAGCTAATGCTAAGTGACTGTTCCATATCTCCGCACTTACGCAGGTTTATTATAACAGTTCGCACTTGCTTTCAACGACGAATGTCAGCACCGCGAGAATACGTGTTGCATAAGCGTCCACGTGCAGCTAGGAGCATTGACCCCGACAAATGTGACACTGATAGCGCGCCACGATCACGCACCTTCATGACAGATAGCCGGCATTTCGGTCCACGATAACGAAAATCGACAACACGTCGCCGCAAACAAGTGTCAAATTATAACATACCCACTCAGAGACAAAGGCCGTTTTCGTAACGCGTAAACCGAGCGACCTTGTACGTTTAATCTGCTCCGAATCCTCTAGTCGACACCCACCGGCTGCTTATTCACAATCGTTGCATAAACGACCTCGTAATGTCAAAGGGGGTCATTGTCGCATTTTGCGGACGGTGGGGCGACGGCGGCCGCTCGCTCGCGCTACTAGTTGCAGGTTAGATAAATTATATCGATTGAACCTCGGTCTCCTTCGGCGTGTCTGTGACCCCGATGTAAATAACCTGAGGCGGTAGTACTGTAAACAACTGACGCTGTTTGCGTCAATCGACTGCACGCCGCGGCCGCGACGGGCCTCGCCCAACCATTGATGTGTTCGCGTTTAACTATGTTCTATTTCTGGAACATCAAACATTCCATAGGGAAGCTGCAGAGCGCTTGCCAGAAATGCAATACCGACGTTCAAAGATGCAGTTCGCGTTTAAATTATGACACCAAAATATAAACTGACTGACATAAAATGTTAGGAAATAAAATCAAAGTGAAAGTTTAGTTCATTATAAATTCCTGCAATGTCTTGAAGACATGTTTGGAGGGGAAATATCTTCCTCTTATTTTAAAAACAAATGGCTATCAGTAACGTATTACTGAAAACTCAAAAGTACAACGACGAAGTTATAAAAATAGATGCAGAGTCAAATAGGTACTTTAGATGGGTTTTCCAACGCCGTGCATGCAGTAGCGACATGCCGATTGTCGTGACTCTAGCAATTAACCTAATGTGGATCTCTGATAGCAGCACCCATTGTGAATTGTAATGCGGCTCACATTTGTATTCCAAACGAAACTTTGTTCTAATGAAAAAAAAATAAAGTAAAAGAGCATGCAGCGCTCCAGAATAATTATAATAACTTATAACAAAAAACATATGCCTATTAGGGATATAAATCTTTTTCTATATCGTCTTTAAATGTCTAGGTTTTCTTATTTGAGAATAAACCTACCTACACGATGATTAGGTACAAATATACCTATAGTCGATCGATCATTCGAGATTGTCATACAATACTACATATTTCTATACGACTATGCATTGAATTAAATTTTAATGGATACAGAAATAAATCCCTTTAAAACCTATTTTAATACGATATATTAATAACGTGTTCGTTTAAACTAATGCTATATTTGCTTGAAATAATGCATTTGTATAATGTCGCAGCGTAACGTTATTTAATCAGGTGAAACGAAGTGTGAATCACTGTAGAAAAATGATACAAAACTTATATTAGTGACTCGTACAAAATGTTACGATCTTAAATCGTAACATGAAATTCAATTGCACTGATCAAACATTACTCAGAAAAATTGAAATTCGCGCAGTGTTCTAACTATTACGATCGTTGAGAATATTTTTCAAATGTGCATTTAAAATGAGCACAACGAAAATATCTATGCTGAAAGTGTGCTCAGAGTGGCTCATACTAGGTATACAATGTAAGGACTCTGTATATTTATGATCTACAAAGTAAGGTGACCTATATGATAAGATTACTTCAATAGCTCAACTACATACACAGTATGCAAGTTTGTGTCAGTGTGTGAATCCGCGTCAGGCTCGCTCGTACAATGACACTGTCGACCTTGACTACTGCCTCGTATATCAAGCCACACACATGCACACTCGACCATGCCCGCTGGCATCAGGAATGTGTTCGTCACGAATGTATTTAAAGCTAGCAAACACATAGGTATTATTCGTCCAATTTGAGATGTACGCTTGGACGGTGTTTTAAAAATACACGGATGATATTTATACGTGGCGGAGTATAATAACAGCTCTGAATTTAGGCCCATCTGTGGCCGGCACGATATAGAACAGTTCAACATACGATAAGGTGAATGCCAATGCGCCATGCAGCGGGTGTACAGCGATCAAGGCCAAGCGGACTGAATTATCAGTAGTGCTTCAAATGCACACTGAAATCACGCGAATCTTATTGGTAAGTAAGTCCTTTCAAATTGCACTTATTTGCTCTTTAATGGTCTGTTGTTTAGTACTCTGCTGTAAGTTTATGTAGTCTAACGCGACCAAATCGTTCGAATATAAATCTATGTTATTTATTCTAAATACTAATGATCTGAAGACAGAAAAATATCTTGATGTAATCCTTTAAATTAATGCAAGCTGTCGCAATATTTTCTAGAATCTACTCTATTACACTAGGATCTAAGAAGGCGAGTGACGTAAATAATAACGTATTATTTACACAAAGGCATTCAAATGATTGGGTGGCATTGTGTTGATAAATTCGCGAACAGTTCGGTGTTTTTGTCCCGGCGGCCATTACTTTTTGCGAGAAATATTTTCTTTGATGTTCAAATGTTTACCTCATTAGCTGCGCATGATGAGTAGGAAGATTTTTTTTAAACGGCCTCGATGTGTATTTCAGACAGATCTCAATTAATTTAAGCTGTGCCATATATAATCTTTTACGATATCGTTTACGATTTTGATTGCCTCATTTTAAACAGACGCAGAACATCTAGTGAGATTAATATTCTTTTAATGTAACCGAATAATTATTACTCTACCAAGTCTTCCGTGATTACTATATGCCTACAATAGAAAAAAAATTATGTATCGTTAATATTATCTAAAACCTAACAGTACCTCTTTGTTTCGCATACGTTTAAAAATGTAACGTCATCTTGGATAACCTATAAGGTCCGAATATATGGTCTATAAATTTCAAGTTTGTTGCTGAACTCTCAACTTTATATTATCAATATTATATTCGATGTATTTCAGTCCCACCACAGAGCTCTCAGACAGATATCAATAGTATCTCTTGCCTATAATGAGAAATAAATATATTAAAAGTGACTTATTATTATACTAATTTTTTTATATACATAGTTTGTTATTTAACATGGACGTGAAGTTCTACACGAGCTAGCGTTTTCTTAGAGTTCTTTCACGAAGCGGAAATTATTTTGCAATGCAGATAGGCATGCAAGTAGGCAGGTGTAGCATCTAGCGTCCACTTTATTGTAAGTAATAGGCACCTGGGTTAGTTTTAATAAGCATTTGCGCATACGAAACAATTACCGTGTGTAACTGTGAGAATAAACTCCGCCATTACTCATAAACTTAGGCCGTTGCTCTCTTAAGTAAAGCGACACCGTACTTACTTAATACTTATTTTTGGAGTTTGTAATTTGTTCCAACGAATTCCTTGGAATCAAAAAGGGAAATTTGTGTTTGCACAATCAATATCCTCTCCGTGTACGTATATTTTTGTAGGAAAACAGGCGAGCTCTCAAATCGCCCGATGTTCAATGGTTTCTGCAACCCACAGAAATACATCCAACCACAAATAAAACTTAAGTCCTTTCGCCCTTTATGCTTTTATATTCCATACGGACTATGGTTCTTCGAGCACATATATAGGAGGATTTGTATATGTATTTTGTGCTATTGTTATTGGGCATATAAAACAAACGCCAACGCTGTCTATACTCAAGCCCTATAAGAATCTGTAAGATAAGTACACCAATGGGTATTTGTGATGATTATGGGTATTTGGGTAGACCCAAAACAATTTGTGTTAATACATCACTTTCAATTTTATTTCCCACGAAAAATTCACACAAATATTGCCCCCCGGGAATCAAACCCGAAACCGTAGGCGTAACAAGTAAACATGTAACAACACTGGGTAGTGTTTTAATATATTCACTTTATTTATATTTCTACTAACACATAGAAGACTGGCTTGATAAAGTTCCTGTTTTTATGTATGGCAGTTGAGAATTAATGGCTATATTTTGCTTCTCAGTAAAATATTTACAAGCTTTTTCCTTATTTATGGCCTCTCGGCTAACAAGAAAGCAGCTGTCTTCCTGAAACCTTGTTTAGTCAATATATAAATGACATGGAAATTTTGTTATGGGTTTTATTATTCGAAAACAATTTTTAATAATTACAATAAGAAGAAATTTTAAAGGTGGGAGAACTATAGCTCGACTGGAGAGGTACCACCACCGCCTTCTTAATCCGCCGTAAAGCATTACTTGTGTTTCGGTTGGAGAGATGCGGTTGCCGGCGATACATTGAAGTGAAGTGACCACCTTAGTCCTCGGGAGTAGCAACGCATCTACTTTCGAGCTCAGATAGGATTTCAGTCATGTTCGTGGTTGTACGTGGATGTCTATGGGCTGTGACTACATCAGTTGGTTTGCATACTCGTTTGCTACTCTTCTCAAATAAAAAAAAACAACTTGTTTTGGGTACTAAACAAAACCTTTGGCACACCTATTTCGGCAGATACGGTGCAAATGTTTTGTATTTCGCGAATTCTTATGTTTACTTACGAAATTGAAAACGAGGCGAAATGTGGTCGAGAAAGCAAATTTATCAAATTTAAACGATGAATTTTCATTATTGCGAATCGATACACCGACTCTTGATTGAACATCGGGTTAATTAGTCCAATCTGCCGTACATTACGATTGACATCTACTATGTTGCGGCAATAACACGTGGCACAACCAACCGTGACTTGTTACAATGCAGATATGCAGCACAACTGTTTTATGTTAAAAGAGTAGCAAACGAGCGTTTAGCCTGATGTTAAGTGATCGCAGAAACCCATATAGAACAGTTATATTTCTTGAAATCGATCACATGTTTTCCTACTCCTAAACTTTTTCTCCTGAATACTAATTTTAATATTACTTCAGTACTTGGTATTTGGAAGACAGTTGATTAAATGCTTTATTATTATAATTATAAAGGAATAGACAATCGTTCGTTCACTGAAACATTAAAAAGACTATATTAAAAACAATTGTGAAACATTATGGTCCCTGATCAATATTCAAATGACACAACATTACGTAATGATAGACTGAAAATTCCATAATCCGATTTGATAAATCGATAAATATGATGTTGAAAAAACCGTGATTACAGTATTCATTGAAATTCTTTTAGCGAGCTCCTCTAAACAACCTCTTATGCGAAAAATAATATATAGAATATTATTTTCTCTTAGCAACATAAATATTACTTCTCGAGTTAAGGCAATACTTCACTTAGCTCAGGTGTGGGCAGAATACGTGGATGGTACATTAGACTCAGGAATAACGTGTGTGGGCGTACCGAACAAGGATACGAATCTCCTATACAGATATCGTTACGATACGGCGCCGTGTTTAAAACTCGCATACTCATTTGCAATTTATTTCTTATCGAGAAATAAATAGCAATAGTTTGAATAAATTGTAATATCCTTAAATAGCACAATTATTATTATAATGTTTCTATATATAATGTGAGTTACTTTGTAATATTATTCAACAATGTTAAGCAACGTCGGGCCCTGTAGCGATTTGGATTGGTGAATGTAAGTAACTATATATGGTTCGCGCTTCCAAGCTTAAGCTTAGCGTTAAGCTGTCGGTACCGCTTGTCACCTATAGATGAGGACTTAAACCTTATTGGCGACAACTTGGTTTGAAAACTTCAAACGGTTTGACCACCTATGGCAGTACTAGGCGTCTCTCAGTTTTTCCCAACAGTGGGACAAAAAAAATGCAACGAATATTATTATACGATAGTTTTTATCATCGATAAGTCGCAGTTAACATAGGTATTCATTAATAATATTTATCCATTCCAAATCTCGTGGGTCGTTTCCGTTACTTTTAAAATTAAGAGAATAACAAATCCAGTTATGTTATCAGCTTAACGTTAAGATACTTTTAATATCTAATACGAGTAGCCTTTTAATAAGAAACTCGATGATATTTCCGAGTCAAAAACCAACAGGTTTTACTTGCTTTGATGCTAAATATGCACAAGTATCCACATGAACCCAACCAGTCAACAGATAATAAGATCATCGCCCGAACTCGATATTTGCTCTACAATGTTTACTTCATGCATTAAAGGTATGCTCAATACCCACTATCACAAGTCTTAATCCCTCTTGATGTGATCGATTAATGAGAATATATATGAGCTAATTAAGTTCGTTATTTTATTCAACGAAGCTGCAGAAATCAATAAAGCCAATAGTTATTTCGACGAAAATGAAAACCAGGTTATAAATTTTGCAGGTGGAAGCATTTGATATTCGTCTGCAAAAGTATCACTTTCACAACTTTTAAGGTAGTTCCAGCTGTATAGCATTTTCCAGTTTAAAGGGTGTGGTAAGACAAATTCACCCTTTCAAGGTGTCCAGTCTTAGTCCTCAAGAGTCGCAAGATATCTGTTGTCGATTTGAGGTAAACCTCCTGTTCTCCATAAATATAACAGTCCGCGGATAGCGAAGACCAGTTAACATCAGGTGAGTTGCATACTCGTTTAAGATATCAACTATACAAAAAATATATCAATCAGTTGATCATTTCGAAATTGTTTTTTTTTAACATTTCGGACCTTTACATTTTTTTTATTATATAAACGCTTTTAATTTAAGTGGGGCTATTTAGTTGCTACTACTATGTGGAAGACTAAATCTTTTATTTAATTACAGACCGCCGACCACGTAGTATGATACTTACTATATGACAAAAAAACAACAATGGCGCTTATGCTTTTAGCAAAGAATCAACCGTTATAATATCTCTATTTAGATCATTGCTCCAAAGATCCGGTACATAGCAATAGAAGCCCACAATCAACGGATTAGTCTGTTCAATCGCGTCTTGTGATACAACAGATGCCTTGGCCAAGATAAATGGTACCATTAGGAAGCACAAAGCCAAAAGATTGTTGTTCCAGGTCTTATTGATGTACTGTACTGTAACCTGCCTTGTTAATATTGAAGGTATGATTTTATTTAAATATTAGTATACATGGTTTAGGTAAAGTACAAATAGTACAAATTTCAGTGCGTAAAGATACAGTTAGTGTCGTGTCATGATATGGAACCCAAAATAGAAAAATGAACTAGACATAAGGTACATAGATAAATCTAACATGAGCATCTGTCAACAGTTACTCCCGCCACCGAAGTTTAGGCGTGACCACGAGCCATGCAACTAGTTCGAAAAATTTGCATGTGACTACCCTGTATATAGTAAAATGCATAAGAAAGTATAGACGAATTCATTCGCAATCACTATCACAAGTAATTTTAAAAATTCTATCTTCTTCGTAAAGGCGTGGATTTACGAAAAATCCGCCTATAAGGTATTATATTATATTTAAGGTATATATATATTTAGAACGAGCTTTTTAAGTTACGAAATTGGCTGACTAATCTATATCATTACTCGTTTTGAGCTCAGTATTTCGAAATCGCATTCAAAATGTTACTAAAAAGGATACTCGCAACGACTCGTCGATCTATAGTTTCGTAATGTAACAATCAAAGGCATTAGCCAAAAACCGACAACCTTACAAGAAGCCGTTGTTTTTATTGTTCCCTGTCCTGATTAATGACTCTCGGTTATTATATTACATACAAGTAATACAGGTAAATCTCTACCTCAACCAGGGACTAAATCCAACATAAAGGTACTAATTAACAGGCGAGGTAACTATAATTCAACCGAAGAGGTACCACGGTCACCCTCATAATCAACAGTAAAGCTCTTGCCCCTCCATTGAAGAACTACAGTTGTGAGTTATTCTTACAGGCGAAATAACAATTTCAGTATTCAGAAATTCATTACGTCAGTCCTATTCAAGGTTAGATGTATAGCAGACACTGTTTAACGACAGGTAGCCTGCACGTTTGTTACTCTTTCACCAAAAAACAATAGACAACCTGGCTGACAGTTTCGTATTCCCAACGCGCCTTAAACCTGTTACAATTTGTCTCCTACGTCTCGGTTCGTTGAAGAAATTGAAACCCGCGTGATTTGTATCAAGAATATCAAGATAGTGCATCTCACGGTGGTTACAGCGAGTGGTTGGAGGGAGATAATAGAGTAACAAGCGATGGCGGTGCGGGCGCAGCCGACCGAGACGCGCGCTCGACCGCATATCCGCCCAATGCCTTCCTAGCTCTAGCTCTATAGAAACACGTTAAGAAAAACATTCACCATCTCCTCTCATATCCATTGACTTTTACACTCTAAATTTTACGTTTTACTGATACTTATAGAAAATATACGGGTATTTGTTGCATAATTAAAAACTAAGTTTTATATAAACTTTTATATAAAAGTAAAACCTTGTCCGTTGGTTCATTACTGAATGTTGTATAAGCAAAAATTTGTGATTTATTACCTTAAATTATCTACACAGAAAGCCTGTCCCTCTGTTCTCAGTGTTCGCTGTATTTTTGAAATTAGCAATAACCAAACTTGTTTTATTATATTATGTATTTCGCGGGCCCAGCTGCATGTTAACACTACTCTCTAATAATTGTCAAAACAGAGTATGACCATAGATATTTTGATTCGATTTCCCAGTTAAGGAGATATTTGAATGATAAAACCAGATATTTAATCTGGACATGACGTCGTTTTATTGAATTAACAATTTTAATCAGGCATGAATGAGAATTAAATTTTTACCCCTGAGAAGGTAACTAACGCAGTTGCCGTAGCTAGTTAATTATGTATCTAGCCAAAATTGGACAATTTCCACGTGCCGGTAGATAGGCAGTTACGTAGACACGTAGATGTATACCAATTTAGCCAAATTAATGTGAATATTTGTAAGTCGTGGACGATTCACCAAACTAGTGTCAACCGAGTCGATGAACCTGAAGAGGTCAGACAGATCGAATAATGATTATTTGTCATTATTAACAAGCTCAATAGTAGATAATAAAATATAGGAAACGTAGCTGGAAAAACAATTTATTTTAGTGTTCGCTTAATTATTTATTCATGCTTCTAACGTCATTACGAGGTTTTGTAGCATTATTATTATAGTCGTGTTCAATAAAATATCGACTGGCGTAATGCAGCCGTGAAATGAAGGGGCTAGGACAACCATTAGATTACAAATACAAAGGGTTGCCAAATCTAAACGCTTTTACAATGAGAATTGGACCCTTTCTAGTTAGCTGCGAGTGGCAGCTGCTCGCGGGGCTTTGATTAAGTAATATTATTCTAAAACCAAATCCCGGTCGACAAACTATCAAGTTGATCCGCTTAAAATGCTAATTTGGATGACAAAATTTCGCTGAGAACTTTAGAGACAAGATTAGATGAAACTAGCACGCTTCGGTAAAACTGTATCATATTTGTTGCATAATGTGTGATAAATTAAAATTTTGATCGTCACAAATGTATTCACAAGAGTTTGCGTGGAAACGTGTCGGGTCAGCGAACTCTTTGATGAAGGAATCCATCAATCATTATTCCGCGTACCCACCAGCCCGGAGAAGATATCGCGTTTCACACCATTCAAATTACCAATAGACCTACTTAGTTAGATATTATATAAAACCACCCACAAAACGATCAATTATATTGTTCCAAAGCGTAATGGAATGCTTAAAATAAAAATCTCTATATAAATTTTTATTATTCCCCTGTTAATTCACTCATATTAAATGTAATACAAGATTATTATTCTGAAATTGGAAAGCTAATTAGGCGAACGAAATATATTTTATTGTAATGATAAATTAATAAATTAAATTCTTTTGTGTCGGTTTTATTTGTACAAATTTTCAGGAACCAATTATCTTATTATTTATTTAACAATTGGAATTGCCAATTATAACTTTCCTTTTAAAATTTTAAGTTATAATCTTTGCATAGTTCAGTACTCGAAATGACAGTCTGACATTGGAAGCAAAACGAACGTCGGCTCATTTCCTAGTGGCAAACGAATCTGAAGGGCCTTGGGCAAGGTCTGTAACCTTGTCGATGGTTGCGACAGAGTTAATGGCTATTCAAAACTAGAAACAAATAATTTCCGGTTAAGTGAGCAAACAATACACAAAAGTAATTAGTATTTGCTGGTACATGATGGTTCATTTTGGTAGGTACTATTTATACGAGGTGTCAAAAAACCGTCGTGACCTTGGCGCCCCCGCGCGGACGCGCAAATACATTCACCTCAGGTGGGGCCCGTTGGGCATACGTATACCCTACAGGTATGTTTACATGGAAGCTGATAGCTTTGACGCGCTAACACCACAAACGGATTTCCAAGCAACTACGAGCGCAGGCTTTTCTTGGATGGGTAACCGATCTCTAGAAATAAAAAATATAGAATCCTATTTACACAGGATTTTCTTACTTCAAATACAACGTACATATCGCAATTCTTACATTTACCCCTTCTTTACAAAATGAGAAAGGTTTAATTTAAGCCATAGTCCAATAAGGTGGTTAAATTCAGGATGTTTAATTAAGCAAAAACGTTTAGAAATGTTTCAAATTTTGAGGTCAACAGATTTTTACCGATCAAAATCTATGCTCTGTGATGTATACGATATTTTACTTGACATTAGAGCAATTAATAATGCCTAATCCGTTTCTGTTTCATATGACGTAACAATAATTAAACCTTATCAAAGGTTTACGGACAGTTTTAAACCATAAAACGGACGATATAGCCGCGAATCTCTAATTGTACAAATCCGAATTGGCGGAACACGGTCCAAGCCTCTCCGAATTACGAGAGTCACGTGTTCAACAGTTGAATAACTTGTTTTCAGTCAATGTGTAATCTACATTATACTTTTATACGAGCAACAAAGGAGTTCTCAGAAAGATCATTCTGGCAACACCATCGATAAAAGGAAACGCGGTAGATATGTTTGAAATGTACACTGGGAACTTTGATCGTCCAACTCTTGGTATGCAGTAAAACAATCTTAATCTTAATTGGTTCCAGAGAGCGGTAACGTGTCTATTTGCAATTATTTCCAAGGTTACACGTTGGATTACCTGTACCACTGGGTAAGTATGAGGCATAATAACTTTGAAAAATAAAGGGATTCGATCCAATACTCACATAACTGGGCAATGGGAATAAATAATAATAATAATATGGGAATTCTTAGCGTGAGAAAATTCAACGCGTCATCATAATAGACCCATTCCGCTATTCTACTGCAGTAAGTGTATTTTTTCTTTTTACATATAATAGATATTTTTGAAAGCTGCAGCATAAGTATATATTTACACATTCAGAACATTAAATACCAGTAAAAAATAATGAGATTTTCAGGTCATTTAAATAGGTAATTATTTCTACCTCTATAAAAATTACATTAGCTGTTTTTGACGTTTGTATAATGAGAATTTCTAGTTAATTATTCTTTAGTGACATGACGGATTTCGGTTGGCAACAGTTACTCATCCTGAAATCAAAATGGACTGTGAACTGTGAAAGAATGTGACTAGTTTTTTTTTTTTATTATTATGAAAGACTAAGAAACGGACATGCAGACCACCTGATGTTAAGTGGTCATGGACAACCACGTCCAATCTCAAATAGAATAGAAGTTCTATTTGAGAATGGACGCGGATGCGTTCCCACTCTTGAGGACTAAGATGGTCGCCTCCAATAATGTGTATCCGGCAACCACACCTTCCCAACCAAAACACAATACATGAAGAACATGTATATATATATGCATATATAGAAAACTCCGAAATTACACTATTGGAGCACGGCTGCTCCCCAGGCACATCAACTCGCCTGGAGGGGCGATCTCGCTTCGCCAAAGGACTATGATAGTTGCCTCACTATGAAATGTAGTCGGCTACTGCGTCTCTCAGACCAAAATAGAATAGTTACTTCACATGAATTATGTGGACAGTTGATCCCCGCAGTAAACGAGTAAAAAAGAAGAAAGTATCAACTTTTCTGTTCATACTATAGTTCTACGATGTTAAAATACTTCATAATGCTCTTACCCTCAAGTTAGCACCACCCTCCTTGGTCAGTTCCTGTTCACGCCGCTCCATCTCCTCAGCGCGTTGTTGCATACGCCTCACCCGCTCTGGATCCTTGACACCCCGGGCAGCTTCCTCAGCGCGGCGTTTTTCAGCTGCTTCCACTTGCTGACGTCGTCTTGTTTCCTACAGCGATAAAAGTAAATGAAGTGATCATATTTATTTACAAGATATCAACACTACAACCATCCATCCATCCATCAGCCTTTAGACATCCACTGCTGGACACCACCAGAAGACCGGTTCAAACTGGTTCTGTGGCCTCTGCATCCAGCAGTAACCCGCTATTCTTATCAGTTTGTCGGTCCACATGCTTATGGGACATCCTAAGCTCCTTTTGCTTACACCATTACATTTTTAATGTAAATCAATTTTTAAATTTCAGTAGAATGGTGTAAGTGTTGGCTCTTTGGCAAATGAAGCGACCACCTTAACTTTCACTGCTGCATTCATGTTATATTGAGCCAGCATTGAGGGAGACAACACTAAACTGGAGCTTTTCCTCTATATTGGAGATGCGCTGACAATTTACAAAAATGTTGTATTTTTAGCACCCCTTTATTATTTACAATTACACAGATGTTGTTTACACCTGTCATTCCGTAGCCTTATAGCACAGATATAAATACAGCACTTGTATTCGCTCATAATCCATTCAGATTTGTATGTAAAAGAAAGGTGTGGTATGCCACAGGGAAAGTGTTGATTATCCCTGATTTTATTTCTACTAGACAGGTAGTAGAACACAGTTTGACATGGCAGTACCATCATCACTCTGATAATCTGCTGTAAAGCAATTCTTGTTTCACAACAGGTGTCATTGCTTGCTCATTAATGTCATTATATTGGGCCTTGGAAGTAACCACATGTGTACATAGGATCTGAGCCAGAATTTTACTTTTAATTATCATATACTGCAACTAAAGCATCACTTGTGTTTCAGTTGGATAGGTGTGGTTGCCAGCTATACTTTAAAGCGGGGCGACCATCTCAGGAGTAGCAAAGATCTGATTCGATTTCAGTCGTGTTTGTGGTTGTATGTGGATGTCTATGGGCTGCAAATATTTAACATCAAGTTGTTGGCATGCTCGTTCACTACTCATCTTACATAAAAAAAAAACCAGTCGCACTTAATGTTTTCAACGCAATATTTAAAAGTATAATCAAAAGTATAACCATATACATAAATAATAAATCATATACATTAATATGTAAAATAACAAATATTGCACAATAAAAGGTATCTAGTGCCTCATTTTTTAAACGAAAGCTGCGTTAATGTTAGTATAAACAAAAAAACAAAAACAAAAATAGTTTAAGGAGCTCCAACAGAACATATGGCATACAATTAATACTTTAGAAAGCTATATAAATACAGATACATTAGTCCATTTTATTGGAAACCTTATAAGACATAACACCGAATAATATACCTAATTAAATCAACCAGTTTTTAATGACCAAATCAATTTTTCGAATAGGTATTTATAATAGTTATAGTACCGTTTAAAGATCTATAGATAACTTACAGCATCTGGCGTTAACACGTCGGAAGCCGAGGGTTTACAGCAAGATGTAAAGATACCCATTTTGTTTATAAAAATCTATATTTTTTGCGCAAATAACATCACTATCACATCAAAATCATATCACCAAATTTAACGTCAACATAACTGACAGATGTTCGAATTTTCGTTCAAAAATCATACCGAAAATACCTGTACTTAACTGTTCAGAAATAATATTAGAATTGATATGTTTTAATCGTTAATTAGAACTTAATTTACATGAATGGAAACTAACTCATAAACAGGTAAAGACTACCTTACAAGCAATTATTTTAACATAAATCCATCTACAGTGAATTTTTCATAATTATGCGTACGTATTTAGAATTAAAACATTTGACAAGAAATTAATTAGTGCACGAGAACAATAGTAACAGACTAACCATCCTTTTCCAAACTGTATTGATGTTAGCCATATTTCACTAAAAATAAACAAGTTCCAATTGTTTTAGTCCTGAAATAGTTAGTCGCAATCGTAAAGTAAATCGACAACCGCAGAATTCAAAATACATCTACGTATATCATATATTATTATCGATCAATACTACGGAATGATTACCAACTACTGAAAAGTAGGTCACGACCTTCGTAAATGAGTCAAAGTATGTACTTATTGTAATTCAAAGGAATATTATTAATCAAATATATAGATGTACAATATAATATATTTCAGTCGAAAAACTAGTAAGGTTATCAATTGCAAAAGGAATCGATACATTAGCGAGTATAGTGTTGCTAGTAAAATTAACCGAACATTTCTTTACTACGGACCCAGAGTCGTAAGTCAATTTGTAATACTGACAACACTAGTGCAAAGTAGATAATTTCGGGGATTTGTCGAAATTTCTCAAAATTCTCAAATAAAGTAAAAAAATTACACCAAAAATGCTATCACGTATAGCTTTGCGTGCAGGTACGTTATATTATTAAAAAGATTTACATGTTTTTATAATTAAGCATAAATATATGTTAACCTTCATGTTACGGTGGTTTATGTAATCAGACTGACAGATACAGTATAGTGTTCTTTTTTCGAAAATGTTTTTTCTGTAAGTACATGTAATAGGTAGTCTTCTGTTTTGGGTTTTAATTTGTATTTGTTAATTCGAGATTTATATGCTTGTAAAGGGAACCACAATTTAAAATTGTTTATAACCTAATTTTTTTTCAGCTGATATGACATTGTTAATTTTGTAAGATTTAGTAAGCTTACAGGTTAAAAATTATGTAATCATTGATTTTTTGTTTTGTTTTGCTGTATTGTTAAATCAAATAAATCATTTTTTCTAGTTATGAATTTTATATCCCATCTTATGTCTCTGTTCATTAATGTACTTTTATTAATCGTTCATGTATTTTTGGTAATTCTATAAGTATATTGCTTAGTTCTTGGTGTATAGTCTGTAATAATATGTATATAATAATATCCTATATAGTTAAAGTATTGAAAAATTATCCTTGTATTGTAGCCCTTCTCAGAAAGCTGTCAACAAGTGGGCTATAGCAAGTTGAAAAGCATGAAATTTTCCTGTATGACAAAATTTAATATTCGAAATCGTTATTGTAGGCAAAGGTCTTCTTGAACTAGGGTCACTTAGGAGAAGCCTGTGTTCAGTTGAGAATTTCAAATGTGTTGAAGGGTTTAGTAGGAACTTCTTAAATTTTTTCTATTGTACATACTTACTTTTATATTTCTACAGATGTAAGTTCTTTAGTGTTACGTTACTATGATAATAAAGAAATTGAATTATCTAAAGTTATTTGGCTAGAAACAGTGGAGTTAGATTTTAATACGTAGTTTGTAATAAATAATGTAACATTAAAAAAAAGAAAAGAACTAGAGACAATCTCTCAGATTTTTTTGTTTTTGAATCTATTCAATAAAGTTTGAATTGGTAATAGATTACAAAAAATACCAATTAATTTATACAGAGATGCTTATAGATACAGCCATATGTATTTAATTTGATTGTAATGGATAATAGTAAAACTCATTGAAATAAAAAACTATTTCTGTTTAATTCCAGCTGTAACTCGACAGATTGCCCCGACAGCACTGGTTGCACGAGGCTCGGCCAGTGATGCATGCGGTGTACGAGATGAGAAAAACTTCCCCAGGCCAGTCCGAGGAGAGCCCGGCAAAGTCAGGCTCGGCTTTGTTCCAGAGGAATGGTAAAAATAAAATAAAAATAGGTTTTTTTTACCGACGTACAATTGGTTTTAATCCTAATTTCTAATATTGAAAAATGGCTTTAGAATCACTTAATGAGTATGCCAACTTATTTCAAAACATTTTTTTAATAAAGCAAATGTCTGTAGTGGATGGTGATTGCTTCCCATCAACTGTCCTATTATGCTAAATGAACATCCAAATAATGTTGATAAATCACAAGAATTCCAAACTATGACTTCTATAGCACTTTCTACATTCATAGCCTTACATTATAATTCCCTTTATTGCTGATGGTATGGACAGAAAAGAACATAAAATCCCAGATACATAACAGAAATCTAAAAATAACCAATTAGTAAAATCATTGAGTATTTTTTGTTAATTTGCATACAGCCGTGATAGACCATTGGAATAACATATTCTATAGTTTTAATCAATTGTATCACATGAAGAGGATAATTTCATATTTGTGGTTAATGGTTTTTCATATGTTGCAAGCATTTCATTCATAAAAAATGTAATGACTATGAAGCGACTGATGGTGCTCCAGTGTGCCTATATGCATCTACCTCCAAATTCCCTTAATTTTCTTCCCAATTATACAAAAAAAGACAGTGAAAAAAATCTACAGGCTGATCTCAAAAACACAAAAAAATTAAAGCTATAAATTATTAAATGAATTTTAAAATTTAATTTTCGAAATTTCTCATTTCAGGTTTCAATTCTTTCACTCGAAGATCGGTGTGACCGGCCCTTACACATTTGGTGTGGGTCTCATCACATACCTCTGCAGCAAGGAGATCTATGTGATGGAACATGAGTACTATACTGGGTTGTCTATACTTGTCATGGTCTATTATGCTTCCACCAAGTTCGGGCCCAAACTGGCGCAATTCTTAGACAAGGAGCTCGATGTAAGTAACCATATAAAACTTACTTTACAGGTACCTTGTGTGATGAATCACATATAAGTTAAGTTAGAGGTAAAATTGCAACTTTTTGGGGATGTGGCTAGATAAAAGAGATTTATCTATCTATTAGTTTTAAGATTTTCAAATAAGTATTTCTATTCTAATAAACTGTTAATATTAAAAAAATAATAGAATATTTGGACTATATGTGCATACTATTTAAAATTATAGACGATCGAGAAAGGCTGGAACGAGGGCAGGGAGCAGTCGGTTAAGGATCTGCAGGATGCCATTGCACAGGAGAAGGATGCACAGTGGCGAGCCCAGGGCCAGGAGTTGCTGATCGAAGCTAAGAAGGAGAATGTGCTGCTGCAGCTCGAGGCAGCTTATAGGGAACGCTTGATAAATGCTTACAATGAAGTGAGTTATGTGAAAACCTGTAACCAAACTTGTATAATACAGGAGTTGTAAAGACTGACACAGAGATTGCCTTTCATAAGGACTATGCTAAAATAATTTATTTTAATACTTGGCCTGTGCAGCCTTAAAATCATAAAACACAGCCTATCAATATAAATGATGAAGATCTACATTTTTAACTCATGTAAAATTTTGTAACCTTCATTATGTATACCTTACCTGCTTCCTGTATGTCTTTATACATATGTATCATCAGTTGTTAGATGTAAATTGATACTCAACTGTTGTTTTAATGTATTGTGTTCGTAGCTATATGGATGCCAAAAGAACATAATTTCTGTGAATTGTCGGCCCATGTCCAGTCTAGAGAAAACAGCTCCAGATTAGTGTCGCCTTCCGCATCCTTGACACGATCTAGTATATATGAGCGCCGCAGTCGAAAGGGTTAAATTATCTAAAATTTACAGAAAAAAAAATGTCCGGCAATAAACTTTGAAAGTTGGATAGGCGCTGGGTTAATTTATTTCACCTCTGTTCTAGGTCAAACGCCGTCTCGACTACCAGCTGGAGAAATCGAACCTTGAACGCCGCATCGCCCAGAAACACATGGTCGAATGGATAGTGGCCAATGTGACCAAAGCTATCACGCCGGACCAGGAGAAACAGACCCTGGACCGTTGCATTGCTGACCTCGCAGCACTCGCCAAGAACTAATCATGTAGTATATGTTACCAGTTATTTATCAGTAAAGTGAAATCGTAATCAGTTAAAAGTGGTTTCATTTTGTTATGATATAATTTACTTATGCTAATTTTTTACTCTATGGCGGATCTTACACTATTTTGCGCCAAAGTGTATAGAATCGCATTTTGTCGTTGAACTTCACTATCCAGCTAATAATTATGCGATATGCATAATGAACATCTATTTTTTTTTGTGAGAAGAGTAGGAAATGAGCATGCAAACCACCTGATGTTAAGTAGTAGCAGCCTGTAGACATCCAAGAACAACCACAAACACGACCGACATCCTATTTGAGCTCGAACGTAGAGACGTTGCTACTCCCGAGGACTAAGACGGTTGCCTCGCTTCAAAGTGTAGCCGGCAAACGCCACCCAGCCCATCAGCGGCAGCGGTGGTACCTCCCCGGTCGAACTTCCCGGTCCAACCTTTCTACGACCACTATCCAGCAAACGATCATGCAATACGCGTTATGTTTTTTGCCGCCGATAAACATCTGTAACTAACTCTGCATAGAACAAGAGTTAGGAGGACTAAAATGATCCCATCATGTCTTTCAAATGTATATGCACTCAGTAATACGAAATATTGACGTTTAGTAATATGTAAAAGGAATATTCAAGCTCAGTAAAACGTGACGTACCTATTCATGTGACGTATTACTGTTTTCCGTCCAGTTGTCCGCAACGAAAAGCTCGGACTACGAAATTGTTCCGTTTTTTCAAATAATGTTGTTAGTGGATGATGTTTCATAAGTTTCCAAATTTTTAAACAACAGTTTTTTATATTTACTACAAATATATATTCAAAATGTGCTTCTATTTCATTGAAAATCTAGGCAATTAATATTTTTTTTTGACGTATTTGCATTTGAAGTAAATATATTATTCAGAATTAAGTAAAAAAAAAATATTATCGGGTTAGTAATAAGTACATAAGACGTATTATACGAATTATTGTGTATGTAAACGTGGTAGGTGTTATTAAGAAAACCAGAAGTCAATAGGCGTTTTTATGGAATTAATTTATGTATGTAGCAGTTACCTACTTATTTAAGTGTCTTATTTATCGTATATGGTAAATACTATAGATAATAACCACCTAGCAATGTGTAAAGTATTGAGGTAAAAAAGCTGACGGCTGTAATGTTATTTATGTGCCATTGTTTCGCGCGTTCTGTCCCCTCTTAGTGAAGCTAATAATTTTTATAGGGGGGTAGCTAAAATAGCTACAGACATTAATTCTTAACATTATAAGAAAGGGCAAAGAAATTATAAGATTGGAGATACCCAATGGATGGGTTACTAATTAGTTATTCTAGTTCTTACTGATTAATCATTTCTACCTACACCTATGGTCCTTCCACAAATGAGGGTGGTCTAAGAATAATATTGGGTTAGAATAGTTAGAATATTGGGTTAATAGTGGGTTAGAACAGTTCTATTTTTTATCGATTTCAAAATTTATAATCACTTAAAATGGCCATATTTGCCGTATTGCCATAATTATATCAGTTTTAAACGATCCTACATTCTGAATTGAATGCTAGTGATCATTCACCACCAGAGTGACTGTGTCCCTTTAGTAAAAGCAAAATAGCAAAAACATTAAAATGTATAAATAAGTTACAACATGCTTGTTTCCAACTAAACTCAGCTAAATTATATCTGAAAACAATAAATAGGTAAATTAAAAAAGTTTAAAATTACAAATCATTTCCTGCAATGGTATCAATGGTTATATTAAAATTATGATCAAGGTTCGGTCAAGGTTTTTATCATATTGTACATATTGCATAACAAAACGCATATTTTGACAATTATCATCTGCTTATCAAAATATCAAATGTCAAAGAACTGTCAAAGTCAAAATCCGGCGTCTACCTCACAACAAGTGTTCGTGTTTCTTACGCATTTTTAAATAAAAGCGCAATGGCCGATACCAGAGAAGCCGCGAAGGTAAATTATCTCTATTCTTATCACGAGCGTGTATTTTATTGAGTGTTCGTACTGACGATAAACACTTCGATATTGTTTATCGCTCTGACCTCTAAGCGTAAAGGTCGTGAAGGTCTGTTATAATATGCTGGTGATATATAAACAACGAACGTTGACCATAGGAATAAAAAAATGAAATTATGTACTTACCTACAAACAATTTTACTATATTTTGTACCATTGCTATGGTCACTACACTTTGTGTTGTGGTTTTTATTACATACTACCTACATTATAGATGATAAATGCAATTACATATTCAAAGGTTATTTTATTTTTATTTAGTTATAAATCATTATTCAAATGTTATATGACATTTGAATACTAGCAACAGAGAATAGTTTGGCTCGAAACAAGTTTTTGGCAGGGATTCATAAACTATTTTCCTTTACCTCGCAGGTAAATTAGAACAAAAAAATGTAAAGCGCATATTTTGACACTTATGATATTCGAAATAAGAATGTTGTTAAAAATCCGAATGTAGGTATATAATAATACAGTTTTTCACATGTACCTGAATGACAATGAAAAAAAAAAGATTAATAAGGTGATCTTTATGTTTTTCAGTACCATAGAAAAGACAGCTTATAATAGTTTCAGTACATTATGTTTAAAGCTGTAAAAAGTAAAGAAATAATATTTTCTTTATAGGTTAATTATTAACTATTAGGTTAATTATTTCACAGGTAAACATTGATATTAATTATAGTTACTACACTAAATAAAATAAAAAGGAATAATATCCACAATGCAGATTTTTTTCTTATAGATCTATGACTGATTCAAATTTTCAATTCGTATGGTTGTAGTAAGTTATGTTAATAAGTAAAATCAATATTTCCTTCTATTGTTTAATAGGTGTTTTAATAAATTTTCATATCTATTGAAGAATTGAAACTAAAATTTTATTTTACTGCTTAAATAATCTGAATTCTGCTTGCATGCCCTGGAACTAAATTACTTTTAAAATTTAAAATTATAACTTACAGGCCGACAACAACAGTTTGAAACCTGCGGTAAGCTAGAATTAAGGATCTGTATTTAATTGTAATTAATATTTAAATTTCCTAATATTTTTATGATCATGGTCGAAAGCTTACCATTTATATAAACTCTAGGACAGTGGTAGATGGTAAAAATCAATTCAACTGGATTTTACACTAAAATAAGTAATGAATTGGGTTCTTTGAGTAATGCTTTATATTCATAAATATTTTAGACACTTTTCAGATAAGTCCTCTTGCAATTTTTTATACTAAAGTAAAAATTCAATGGTATTAAATTAAAAAAAAAAAAAATGGTGAAGTATGAACAAAGACAGTGTTTCCTATACAGCCAGTTGCTGATATGAAGAACACTGTTAGTATTAGTAGTAGTAGTTAATATCACTAATACTAATATAACATATAATATTACTTGTTGGCGTGCCTGGCAACATTATTAATTTATGGCTTTCCATGTGCCTGGCCACACTATCTTTATCATTCATTTAAAGTTTCGAAACTTATAACCATTGCACTCACAAATAAAATTCATTTTATCCTGAAATTATTTGTTTTTCTTTGCCACCGAATGAGCCGCTAAAGACATTACTATTAAAAATGTGTTCTAGAATTACTGTTAAAATTGGTTGAATATGGATCAAATTCATTACTCATTTGGTTTTCTCTATAATAAAAAAAGAATTGTAAGATAATGTAGATAAAAAATATATACGTTTTTTTTCTGCAATTTTCATTATCTGTATTGTTTTAAACAAATAACATTTAGTGTAGAAATAGTATTAGACATAGTTTGCATGAAAAGATTAGGGAAATATTTCTTAGGTATTTGTTCATAGTTACAATATGCATGACGTCTGTTAATACAGTAACTATTATTTCTATTCTTAACAGCATTTTTGCTTACTTTTTACTTGCTTTATTTTGTAAATTTCTTATGTGAGAAGAGTAGCAAACGAGCATGCGAGCCACTGCATGTTAAGAAGTTGTTGCAGCTTATGGTCAATCCCAACCAATCTTAAATACAACTAAAGTTCTATCCGAGGTCGTATTGAGATACATTGCTACTCCTGAAGATTAAGGTCACCTTTAAGTGTAGCCTGGAAGTGCAGCTTTACAACGTATACAAGAGTTGCTTCACGGCGTAATATTCGGTCCGCGTTGGATCCTCCAATCGAACCTCTGTTAACACTTTCCCTGCGGCGTAAAACACAAGTGCTGTGTTTACGTCCGCTCTAAGAGTGAAGGCGGACATGTTTGTGTATTCGTAGATGATACACAGATGCTAAAAATGTTAGTCTTTTCGTAGTTTTTAAATATGTATTTGAAAGTTTGTAGAGTTTCAGTTCGAATGATTCGGATACACTTTGAAGCGAGTTTGCAAGTTGGTTTGCTGCTTTTTTAACATAGAACTTAAATACATTTTATTAGATTAACATTTACTTCTAATATTGATACTATATGTATAGTTTCACACCTTTATATACTATATACTATATACTAAGGGACGTCCTACGCTTAACTCTACCCAGCGGTACTGTCAGGCTCTACGCGAGGGAGGAGAGGGGGTAGGGATTATTCGGGCCTCGAGGGTTCCCTCGTTACCCGGGCTTTTCCTCGAGGGGGTCGAATATCCCCCGGGGTAGAGAGCGCGGCTCTACATCGCTCATTCTACGTAACACCGATAAGTTAGTTTATACAAAGTAACAAAACGATGTAACGCAGAAACATCGATGGTCAGCGCGGCCCCCTGCCGGTCCCACTGTTTAGCGGGCGGCACGAACCTAGTTAATCGATTGTCGGGCCGCTAGCAGACGGTGCCCGGCTCAGCAGCGCTCGCGGGAGCGGTCTGCCGCTGGCGGGTCGAACGTGTAGGGACGCAACACCCCTGAGATGAGTAAGTGACCCTTGGTCGGCGCGTTCGTACATACGGCGCGCCATCCCGGTCACGAACTCCTCCAGTGTTCTCCTCCACTCGGAGGTCGCTCTTCACACCTTTGAATACCACATAACTTGTTTTATTAACATGTCAACGGCGTCATTGACATTCACAGATATCCTAAAATATTGTTGACCTATTTAAGGTCATTAATTAAATGTCACAGCCTCCATACTGTAGTGGCGTACTAATAAAAGTGCGTATTTATTTAAACTAATATTATCGCGGAATTTATACACTTTACTATGTACGGGGTACTCACGATTAACGATTTTTGATTTTTGATTGCCTATATGTGTTTTTTTATGTGAGAAGAGTAGCAAATCAGAATCCAAACCACCTGATGTTAAGTAGTAGCAGCCCATAGACATCCATGTCCATCCATAGACAAATAGGATAAATCCTATCCTATCCTATGCTACTTCTAAGAACTATGATGGTCATCTCGCTTCAAAGCATAGCCGGCAGCCGCACCTCTCCAACTGGAACACAAATAATGCTTTACGGCGGATTATGAGGGCGGCAGTGGTACGTTCCCGTTGGAACTGTAGTCCTGCCACCTACAAAACCATTTTGGACCAGTTAGATGGCTCATGATCCCGGCGAAACCACGTTTTTTTTTATTGTGAAAGAGTAAGAAACGGGCATGCAGGCCTCCTGATATTAAGCGGTCACTGCAGCCCATGGACAACAATGTCCTATCTCAAACAGAACAGAATTTCTATTTAAGGATGGACGCGGATGCGTTCCTACTCTTGTGGACTAAGATGGTCGTCCAATAATGTGTGTCCGGCAACCACACCTCCCCAACCGAAACACAATACATGAAGAGCATGTTGCTTTACGGCGGGTTATGAGGGTGGCG
>DWON01000076.1:0-48506 GCA_018251015.1 Phocides pigmalion okeechobee
AATCCCATAACTTAAAGGTGTGAATAGAAATTTGTCGTGTAGCATGATAAGCCTAAGTGACTTACTTTTAAGAAAGTAACACGGAGTGATCGAGGGCAAAGTTTACTTGATTTTAAGTAATCATTGCAACCCAGAATTTTATGATCAACCAACCTCAAAGCAGACGACACATTTACGCTATCTTTCTATTTTATATTTATTAAGACTTAATTAGAACGCCTCTGGTTATAATTACGAAACCATTAACTGAGAGAGAATTCTTGGAACGTTAATTTACTTTTGTATTTTTACTTTCTTGTAGGTACAAAAACGTCAAAATAAATAAAAATAAAATCGCTGACGTTGTTTTACTTCATTTTTTACTCCAATGATATTTATCTGATAAATCAGATTTCTCTCATGGATTGTTCGCATTGTAATTCCTATTAGACACATATAGACAATTAAAAATAACGATAGGTTTACCATCATGAATGCTGTAATCACATTATCCAAGACTTATTTTGCGGGGGCGCGAAAGGGCACACGGTGCCCCTAAAGGAAATTTCAAAAATAGTGTAAAATTGCCATAAAATTAAAAAAAAATAAAAAAAAACATATTGGGTAACTCTTGCTAAATTTTTTGTTTTTTTTTTTTAATAGGTCAAAATTATCCAAATACAAAAAATTATGCACTTCAACTTTCGAGAATTAGCTTCCACACAAAAACGACAAAAACAGGCCTGACTATATCTATTTACGTCATCTAAAGATGTCTCCATCAATTTCAGGAGTTTTTCCCTGGCATAATCCACGCCGTGTACGTGCTCCGACCAGCGAGTTTCCTCCAGAAAGCGTTATCTGAAGTGAGCAGCAAACTTTTCAAAGAGGAGTTCAGGTTTCGAGTGCTCGTGTGTTCCTCTATAGAGGAACTGTATGAGCACTTTGACAGGTCGCAGCTGACTCCTGACCTGGGTGGTGAACTTCAGTACTCTCACTCTGAGTGGATTCAACAGCGGATAGTAAGTTTACGTTGCTTAAAATAAAGTTAGTGATATGATCGTTTTTTGACATTTTTTTTTGTTATTTGGCAAATTTAACTATTCAGCTCAGTGTTGTTTGGAAAGTACTTATTTTACCTTTAGAATGCTAAAAAGGTAAGGAAAAAATAAATTGATGGAGAATACGTGGATTGGAATGTATTCTTTAATTTGGGCTATATTAAAAAAGCTTGGCAAAATCAAACCAGATTTTTTTAAATTTCGAAGTATATTCGTATGGTGTAAAGTTAAAAACATATGCGTGTACACATTTACAATGTCAAAATTTCAAGCAAAGAAAACATTCAGAGATTTAAGATTTAAACAAAAAGAAAGTAAATATTTTTTTGTTTATGTAGGTTATTATACACTATCTTTAATTCTTTACAGAAAAATCAGTTAAACTTAATAGTTTAACTGTTACACTAAGAACTAAACACTGTTCAACTAAGAATTAACAACAAAGGAACTAACAAGGAACAGCATAATTGCTATTCCTTGTTTAATAATGATTAATCTGTATTTAGTATTCCATCAGTATACTGTATTCATTCAGAATTACACAGAAATCGTATTTTTTGCAGTATAGACTACTGAAAAAATTACTATTTTTTTATTACTATTCGAAGCATGTTGGTATTTTTAGAGAATATATTTTTGCACTATTGTAGATTCTACACTCTTAAGGTGTAAATGCGGTTAAAGCAGACATACAATAATACCGTTACTTAGCCATCAATTCATCATTATACAAAGTTCATCTTGATGTTGTGATAATCGGTTTTCTAATTGGATAAATAATAATAATAAGGGTTTTTATCTGTTAATGTATAGAGCTATACTATAACTTCCTTTTCTATTCCAAGAATACTCTTTGAATTGATAACCTCTTCCTTTGGGTTCGCTGGTTAAAAAACTATTTTATGATGATTTATTCTTGCGCACTGAACCAAATTTGTGGATATTTTGGGAAATTCATAAAGAGCTGATCGCCTTATGAAATACTGAGTATTTTACTATCCTAACATACTTAAAATTGGTAACGAATTATTAACTAAATGTCTTTTTATTATTGCAGGCTTTAGAGAAATTTTCTACACTAATGAAAGAAATCTCGACTAAACTGGACGACTTTATGCATGAAATAGTGGACTGCGATATGGGCAATGATCCTACACAAACCAAAGAATTATTAGACTGTCAAGAATCTAGGTACCGTAGACATTATCATGTAGATATCGCTTTTTACACTCGTAGCTCTTACGATTCATCATATCATCGGTGTAATGGATATCACACATCACTTACACATTACATATCACTCATTTGCGATAACGGTATGCCATCTAAAAACCTCGATTTTATAGGAGACATAGAAATCTAAATTCATCATATAAGCTTTCCCTAACAGAAATCAGTATGGTGATAAATATAAATCAAATTTGTAATTAAGGAAATGTCATTAAATTATTAGATTAGAGTCGATAATTACGTTGAGGACGTTGGGTTCATTAAATACACGTAGGCAATCTAATAGAAGCATTTTAAAAACAATCTCTTAATTCTAAAAGTAAATGTTTTAGAAATTTTTGCATTATTGAATTTTTTATGTAAGAACAGTGCAAACGAGCATGCAAACTACATGATGTTAAGTCGTCGCAGCCCATAGTCACAGACATCCACGTACAACCACAAACACAACCGAAATCCTATCTGAGCTCGAACGTGTTACTACTCCTGAGGACTAAGATGGTCGCGTCGCTTCAAAGTGTAGCCGGCAACCGCACCTCTTCAACCGAAACACAAGTAATATTTTACGGCGGACTATGAGGACGGTGGTACATCACCGGTTGAACTATAGTTCTCGCATCTTTAAAAAAATTAAGAATACGTTTGTTTTCAGGTATAAAGCTTTAAAAACGGAACTATCGTCAGCAACAACGCAAGGGGAAGAGTTGCTGACGCAAGTGCGGAAACCAAATCTTACTTATAATATTATAAGCCATGTGGCTGCCGTAGAAAGGTAACCTTAACTCTTGCAAAACCCTTTTCAAGCTTACACGGAGTTTTTTAATCTTATAGCACATTCCAGTTGCAAGAATCTATACAATACCTATTTTATGTTCTTTGCAGATTACTGGTGCAACTCGAAGAGACTGAAAGACAATTCGATAATTTCTGGCAAAAACATTCCACGAAATTAAATCATTGGCTGAAATTTCGGACATTTTTATTAAATTTTAAACAAATGCAGGTAATACACTTAATTATATATGATACATGTTCACGGTTACTATCTTAATGTTAAGACGGCACGGGTCGAAATTGAAATACTGTTGGGTGCTTGTTTCTGTGACGAAAATCAAATACCGGTGTCTTAGGGGAACAAATTCGGTGTGATTTGTCCGTTTCTTTCATTGGCTTAAACACAAATGCTTCCGAAGCCGCCCTTTGGCCCACTAAATCCGATATGTCCATACATTTCTCCTGGTTATTGTGATTGTCTTCGAAATTACTGCGAATGTCTTTCCTCTTCTGTGCATCGAGCTGGAACGATAGTTTTTGTATTTTCCTCGTTTGATCTTCCAACCGCGCTGTCAATTCCTCCGCCTGTTTTCTTTTCTTGTTAAATTCAGTTTGCAGCGAAACTATTTTTCGTTTGCATGTCTCTAGTTCCGCTTTTAATTTTTGCACGTTTAATGTGTTTATTTCTTCCAAACACTCGAGTTTCTCTCTGGAATGTTTCGCTAAATTCTCCTGGTATAGTGTTTCCTGTTCCACTTGATACGACCAAAACGACATTGCTCTCATAGCGATGTCCATAATCATATCTGGTTTCATGCCCGCTAAAACAATCGATTTAAATGTTTCACAAGGTTTGAGATCAGCTTGAATCACGTCAAATTTGTCACGGAGCTCCGTTCCACACGCTGGACAAGTTAATGAATTTTCTGCGTTTCTTTTGAACTCGCGTTTACCATGCTCGACGCAAAAAGCGTGGGAACATGTTGTTACCCAGGCCTGACTTGTTAATGATCTTCGACATTTCCGAAAATTACACATCATATCTAAAGTCATCGTCAAATTTAATTACTTTTCAGTTATTACTTATTATTAATAATACATAACATAACCAATAGCACATGCAAGTATATTTAAGACAAATTAATTCTTGACGTTTTTTTTTAGTAGGTTTTTTAAATATTTGTAAACATTGATTTATTTTACAAAAGTGTATTAATAAAAAAATATAATTTTTGCTTTTAATCATTGTTATATTGCCTAATATCAATAATTATTTATGGGTAAAACTTAAGACAACTTATCATTTAATGTTTATACAATTTTTATGAACATTTAACACTAAAAAAACTTTTTATTATAATTTGTAAGCAGTTGATAGATGGTCTCAGAATACGAACTAACTCGTCTTAAACTTTGTGGATATTTTTTGATGACTTAACTTTTTGTTTTCATTTTATGCAGGCGTCTTTAGACGGGCATCTAAAGACAGCATGTGACATGACCGAAGTGGGCGAGACGGCCAGTCGAGTGGAGTCGCTCATACTGGAGGCAAATGACTTCGAGAAACTTTGCAATTGTGATCTTGATACTGCGTCATCTGTCATAGAAGATGGTAATAAAGTATTAAAATATATAAATGTTCATCTTTATTACATATTTGGATGATTTGCGCTTTAACGTAATTTAATCTAAATGTATTATTTTTTTACGAACTCATTAAAATAATTATATCTGTGGATTGACGTCCTTGCCATAGACATGTAGATTTTTGGCGGGAAAGTCGCATATGTAACATGTTAATCGGTTTTTTCTTATTATTTCTTTTAAATACTATTTTCGAAACCATTTTGAAGCGGATCTCATCTTTATATATTTATATTAATGTTGTATATTTATAATTTATTTGTAGGTGAAACACTTATGAAGGACCCGCTAAGCTCAGTGGACCACATAGAATCGAAGTGCGAAGAGCTGAGACGAACCAGTGCTTTACTAATCGATAAGATACAAAAACGAAACATGCTATTGACGAAAGCCAGAGAACTTATGGACAGGATAGATAAGGTAAACAAAAAAAGATAGATTTGTATTTATTTCAGTTTTAAAGTTTTTATAATGCAAACGAATAATTTGTATTATCGCCTTAAGGTTTTTTTCTTAATATTAACGAACAATAGATCCCCTGGTATCGCCTGCAAATAATAATGTGGCAACAAATCGGGTTACAATACAATACCGGAAGCGTTATAATTGTTCATAATTATTAATTTTATTTGTAGAAGTATTGTAGTATTAGACGAAATATTTTTTTAATATGTATTCCTCCGTGCTAATACGACTACAAGTACATACAGCTCAAACATTTAATGACGTGTTGGGTTCTGCTTCCCGTAATGGAACGGCCTCTGTAATTTAAGGACTAAGCAAGCAAGGGAGACGCTTTTAAACAGTCTAAGACACACATACGCTTTTGTCTGTCTATACATATGTATAGTAAAAAAACGCAGTGTGGTGTCATTTTATGTTGTTTCCGAATTGGGTACCTTTCTATATAGTAGATTAATTCTATATAATACTGTAATTTAAAACACCGAACGTAACATCGCGTTTTAATGCGAATTGACCTTAGATATCAAATGGAGCAATAGTATAAATTGCGTCGCGTTTAGATGTGTACTGACCTTAGTATACGGATGATCCGTACGAGTAGCATAATAATAATTATATGACAGGCGAACGAGTGGTGTGCAAGTGGCGTGGAGCTGCTGGCGGGCGAGGGCGGGCTGGCCGCCGTCGACAAGCTGCTGGAGGACGCCAAGAGCTTCGGGCTGGTCGCGCCCGACGACTTCCGGGAGATGCTCATGCAGTCCGCCACGCAGGAGACCAGGGCTTTGGTCACTCAGGTATATTTGACTTATTAGGTTACATAAGTAGCAAAGCGTATAATCTGATGGTGAGGTCGTTGCAGCCCATAGAAGTTCACACTTAACTTCAAATAAGACTGAAGTCGGAAGTTTTTTGAAGTCGGCACATAATTTGTCCTTCTGAAGACCGAGATGTTTTTCTTGCTTATGTAGATAGCCAGTAACTATATGTCTTTAAGCAAAATATAATGATTACTGAACGGCGGTTCATGAAGATAATGGTCGTACCTTTCTGCTACGTTATTTTTAAATATATATATTTTATAGTACAAAAGAAGCAAGAGAATGCCGTCTATTCTAATGGGGAGAATGCGAAGCTATTCTTGGGTTAAACCGCCTCGTAGCCCTACCTTGCATTCTCAGACTCCTTAATGCGACAGAGTAGCGCTTAATATGCCTATTTTTATGAAGTACAAGTAAATGTATGGTAACTTCGGTATTACAGCATTATTATTAGGTGGGAGAACTATAGTGCGACCGGAGAGGTACCACCGCTGCCCCCATAGTCCGCCGTAAAACATTATTTGCGTATCGCTTTTAGAGGTACTGTTGCCGGCTACACTTTAAAGCGAGGCGATTATCTTAGTCCTCAGAAGTAGCAACGTATCTACGTTCGAGCTCAAATAGGATTTCAGTCGTGTTTGTGGTTGCACGCGGATGTCTAGGTTGCGACTTAACATCAGGTGGTTTACTTGCTCTTTTGCTACTCTTCTCGCATAAAAGAGACTAAGTTGAGTGCGTTTATTCAGAATTCATAGTGCGCGTAATGAAAGGCGGGGTGTGTACGTGCAGGTGGCGCAGAGGGTGGAGGACGTGTGGCTGATGGTGTCGGTGAAGCGCGCCACGCTGCAGCGCGCGGCGGCGCGGCCGGCGCGCCCCGTGCAGTCCGTGCCGCCGCAGGCCGCGCAGCCGCCGCCCGACCAGGTCAGTCTCGCACCACCATCGCTCATCTTAGTCCTCAAGAGTTGGAACGCGTCCGCGTCCATCCTTAAATAGAACTGTTCTGTTCTGTTTGAGATTTGACGTGGTTGTCCATGGGCTGCAGTGACCACTTAACATCAGGTGGCTTGCTTGCCCGTTTCTTACTCCTTCATAATAAAAAAACCTATTTACTTATCTGTATATAATATATAACACGTATTAAGTAAAAAAAAACTTGTTCATTTTGTAACATTTCTGTGTAGGTATATTGGTAATGTTTCTGCTAAACGAAATGATCAATTTTTCTTTAATTTTTGATTCAACTTTATGTGCCTTAAAACATAACATTTCCATATGTACATGGTCGAAATTTTCCATATGTACATGGACGAAATTCTTTTTCTAAATGACTTGAACGATTTGATGATTTTTCGAAGATTAACTTATCTGAATGGTTCTTAACTATTAGTGGTACCTGGTAAGTTGACCCATTGTAAAAAGACATATTTTATTTATAATTTAATGTTTTTTTTAAATATAATCATGTATTTTAAATTACTCACATATAACGTACAATCCCAATTGTAGGTTCCCAATATTTCAATTTACCTCATAAAATATTTTGATTCAAATATTCAGAATTTTTAGTTTTTCAAATAAGTACATAGGAAACTTCAAATAAAGTAATTTAAATTATAATAAAATGTATAACGAGAAATTTGCTGATTTTTTAAAATTTATTTATGCACACACAAAAACGTACATTAACAAGGGTACAAGGGTAAATTTCTCGGCGAACCTTCTCAGTCGACGTAAGGACCCGTTCTAGTTGACAACTTATTAATAAAAATGCAACTAATAATTATAAATGTACTCGCAGAATTACTTACAAAATAGATTCCTTAGTAAATTCAAACATTGCAAAAAACGTAACAGTAGCTACAGTAAAAAGGAGTAAAGAAAACTCAATCATTCGATATTAGCTTTATGTATTTATATAAAAAGTAAACATGAAAATGTTGCACTTATACTGACGTCACGATGAGACAGTACATTCCAACCTTACAGTTATATTATTGGCGTGATTAGCCATTTTTTGTAGCCAACGCGCTAATGGCAAGTATATGGCGTCCTAGATAGAGCATGGTCCCACATTCAGACACGCAAAGTTTAGAGCTATTGGGTAACGACCTCGTAGATTCTACCTTGTTATTTTGTTGAATATTTTTTTTTACGTGAGAAGAGTAGCAAGTGATAATGTAAACCACCAGATGTCAAGTTATCGCAGCCCATAGACACCCACGTACAACCACAAACACGACTAAAATGCTATCTGATCTCGAACCTAGATGCGTTGCTAATCCTGAAGATTAAGATGGTCGCCTCGCTTCAAAGTGTAGCCAGCAACCGCACTTCTCCAACCGATACACAAGTAATGCTTTACGGATTATGAGGGTCCCGGTGGTACCTCCCCATCGAATTACAGTTATTCCACCTTTGAAAACAAATTAAATAATTATTTCAATTTAGCTAATGACTTGTTTTGGAGCACCTTAATAATTTATGCAAAATTTAAAGTAGATGGCGCCACCTTACTAATAGGTAAACACAATTAATTAAACTTTAGCTGGCTCTTACAAGGAACTTTGTACTTATCACTATTATAATGTGTTCAGTTCAACAAATCAATATAAGTACGCTATTTTATTTATGAAAATAAATAACTTATTTTTTATCAAACATTATTTCTTATCTGTCAGTTTAATATGCTTTATTGTATGAAGGAAGTAGTTATAATGGGTGAGTATTTTTGAAAGATTTGCATACCATTTATTTATGTATAGTTTTATCTGTGGTGTGTAATGTATAGACATTCATCTACAGATTAATACTCCCTTACTATTTATATATTAATTAAATGTTATAATAGAAAGTCCCCCGTCGCGTTGTCTGTCTATTCGCGATAAACTCAAAAAGTACTGGACGGATTTTCTCACAATTTACAACATGTGCAGTGATTCCTTAGGAAGATTTGGTGCATAATAAGTTTTTTTTTTTTTTTAAATCGGTCGAGACATTAAATAATGGCTGGATGCACATGCATCCATATGCATACATATTTTATAAAAAATATAAAATAAACGCGGACGAAATCACGGGCACAGCTAGTAGATTACTTATCTGTGTCAAATAACTGAAAATATGATAGCCAAAAATTCAATACTCTAATTCCGTGATGATATTAAAATCATTAAAACTTTATATATTGCGATAGAGTAAGAAATGGGCATACAGGCCAACTGATGTTAAGTGGTCACTGCAGCCCATGGATAACCACGTCCGATCTCAAATAGAACAGAAGTTCTATTTAAGGGTGGACGCGGATGCGTTCCTACTCTTGAGGACTAAGATAGTCGCCTCCAATAATGTGTATCCGGCAAAAATAACGTGTACATTTAATCTATTGACTTTAGAAACAGATGTAATATTAAAGGTATAAGATAATGCAAGGAGAAAGCAGTACCGCAAGTTAGGCTGCCTACAATCCTTCTGATCGCCTATCTACATTCTTGTTCTAACAACAGTCCCGCTAGAAAGCAACTCTTATCCAAGGTCTATTTACATATGTTACACCATATTTGGGCACTGAAATGTTATCAGTAAATACGAGCGTAGAGAGGAATTAATAACTACGGTTAAGAATAATAATTCATAGGCAACTGACCTTCAAAGGAATTGTTTAAGTACTAAGAGTTAATACTACTTATTAGTAGTTAGCAGTAGTAGTTAAGTACTAAGACTAAAGAAATTTGTAATACTGTTATGGGATTCGTGTGGATTTTGAATATCTTGTCGAAATTATCCGTTATTAAAGTTACGCGCAGATACTTGATGTAACTGACAATAAACCACGATAAATGAAAATATGTTTCCATGAACTGAAACCAAATCTACTTAGTTTATTTATTTATTAAAATGTCTCCTAGAGCTTTATATACTTCTATTGAAGAAACATTATTTTTTAAGATTGGTGAAAATATCCTAACCAATAGGTGACTACATAAAAACATTAATTGGTTGTACGAAGTGTTTTTTCATTATAACATGTAGGTATTTAGTTGTATCGAATATTGTTAATAATATACGATAGTATGCCTTTCTATACTCATAGCTCGATACTAGAACTCCGTATTATGGTTGCCATGGAAACCCACAAAACATGGTCAAACTCAGAACAGAAATCTTTATTCGTCATACAGCCTGGACGGGAATCGAACTTGAATCCTATTGTGTGGCGGATGTTACGGCGATCGTTACGTCATTCGAGTCGTTATATTAATGTATCTGTACTTTTACAAAGGTTACTATTTTTGTTATATAAAGACAGATTTAATAACATGGTAATAATGTTACCTACGATTTTGACCTTCCAATGACTTAATCAGTCATTCGAAGGTCTAGTCTTTTATGAGGGATTACGGCGTTTTATCACAGACAACGGCTGACATTTTAAAGAATGCAGTTTATGTGTAGGTTTTAATTTTCTTATCAAATGACGAATTTAATTTTAATTCGATTAACTAATAATTTAGTTAGCATAATACTCGCTACTACTACTAAGTAAAGTAAAAAATGTTACTAAGTTGTTTTCTAAAACCAAAAATAGTTTTATTTAACTTTTTAGTTAGTATTATAATTATAATGTGTCTTATTTATTCTAAAAATTCGAAGAATTCTCAGAAGCTGGCTGAAGCTTTGAACGAATTTAGTTCATTCCTGTGATCAAAAGTGTTGTTTTCTCGTCGGCGCTACAAAACAGGGGATGGACATTACGTCTGTGTATTCATAGATGATACACACATGCTAAAAAATACAATATTTCTGTAATTTGTCGGCGTATCTTCAGTATAATCAAATGAGCTCCAGTTTAGAGCCGCCTCCCGCAGTACTGGCGCGATCATATAACTAAATTAGTACCGTAACCTTTTCTTTCAGTCAACTTATCGGCACTAACAAAGATGACGATGGAGAAATTAAAAAAAAACATAAATAAATAAAGAAATAAATACGTACGTAACAATAAACATAAAAATATACTCATTATATATGAAACATGATTATTTTAAATAGTACAAATACGTATGTAGAATGAGCTTTGCTTCATTGTTACTAATTAATTATTTGTGCAATTGTCTATTGCAGTTTATGTAATTTACGTTTAACTGAGATTAAGATAAGCTAAAAGCACTATACACTATGCTGTTTTAATGCATTAAGTATATATATTTCCATTTTAAAGTGTATATACATAACATACACGTATGTTGAGTTAAAAAAACGTATCTAACAGTACTGCAGTTATTAAAATTTTGAGAACTGGCAACCCCGGTCATCTGAGACGACTTTCTTGCGCGTGCGCATACACATGCATTGCGCGTGCATTATTCGTGACGCGCATCCCGATGACGTTGATTAATACGCAATCCGTTACTTCAAAGGCAGTTTAAAATTCCTGTGAAGCCTTCAGACTTTTAAAATTAACAATTTTGTATTTAATACAAAAAGTCTGCGTCCTGTTTTTAATTTCGTCGCGTCATTATACTTTTGTGAGATACGTTATATTGAAAATCAATTTAAGCTTTGTAAGAAAAACATTTCTGACTTATAGACAAAGTGTTTCTAGAGTCGTTCCGAGATATTTGTCAAATCATAATAATCGGGAAACTTCTTGATAATATTGTAAAATGGCTTGTATTTAGAAAAATACTTTTTTGCCTAAAAAAAAGGTTAACAATTGATCCCGGTGACAAGACGGCTAGTTCACACCTCGCGCAGAGCTCACTATCGCTATTCAACGCTGATGCGGCTAGCGTTCTTGGCACCTTGCCGTATGGACACAGACTCCTTTTAGATTGTTTAGGTTAGACAATTATTAAATTAGTTTTAAGATTTTCATTGTTGTAATTAACATAATAAAGAATCACATAATACAAATATTTTACAAATCATATATTGTGAGAGCCATTTTAAAACTCGAAAGTCGAGACATTACGTAGATAAAGTCAAGTCATAAAGTCAAGATATTATAAAGACGAATTAGGTAAAAGTAAAGCTATTTACTAAATGAAATAAACTTGACATATGATTACACCTACATATGGTATCTATTACCAAAGTGCCTACTGCAATAGAAAGTTAATAATACACCATGTCTTGTCCTACACATCATTACCTTAATCGAACTGCTTAGTATATTGAACTTGGAGCTATCATAGGGACGCCATTAGTGCTTGGAAATTTCCATAAATTATATAGGTACGCGCCGTGCAAAAACATTTGCTTAGCCTATGAGTGGAAGACATCTTAGCATTTCAAAATAAAGCAAAAACTGTTGAAGAGAAAGCGCACTTGATTATGCTTCTAGTAAACAGGAATTGAAAATATTTAGCTTAATATATATAATAATAATGGTCACCGATATAGCGAGGTAGTAGAGCTATTACACCGAAGAGGTAGCATCACCGGATTCATAAATCGTCATGAAGCAACCCTTCTATTTCGGTTGTTTGTCCGGTGTTAAGTGCCCCTCTGTCTATCTTACTTTTCTTTGACATGTAATGATATTTAATGACAAGATATTTAATGACATTTAATGACAAGATATTTAATGACATATTAGAATAAAGTCAGTATTATATCAGCCGAGTTATTATTTCACCGCCTCACCACCAGAGAAGAATTTCGTTAATTTCGTTGAGTAAAAAGTTTAAATTCAATTTTTCATTACTTTACTTATATTAATTTTAAGGTGGTTTGCATGCTCGTTTGCTACTCTTCTCATATAAAAAAAAACTTTTCAGGAACACTTATCAATAAACTTTTTGACGTAAATATCGAATAGTCCAACATTTTGCCATAATGACAATTAATGATAATTAATTAACCACATTACTTCATACGTTAATCATAATAAAACTAACAACGATATAATAGATAACCTCAGCTCTACATCTCTATTTGCATATGACGATCTGTTTTCATACAAGGCTGTTAATATTATGCCTATTACGTGACCACTAATATTGTTACTGCTTTCTAATCTTGATAGCCAGGGTTTACCCTTGACCGTGGTTAGAATTTCAATGCGGTATTTGCATACACGATATCATATGCGATCCCTAAATTATGAACACGTTCCGAAACATATTGTACCGGAATAGAAACTTTCCTATACGTTTTAATAGTTGCTGTAATTGAATCATGATAACGAACGTCCATCTAAAGTTTACTGACTGGTATGGAGTACCTGTTCTAAAAGCTTCGTGATTTAGATTTATTTTCTGTAACGCTTTAATTTATATAAACGAACAAATAAATAACATGACTTTCATTTACTTGTAAAACATTTTTTTACATAAGGTCCGTATAAGAAATTTTATAATTTGACATCGCTGCTGAGCTTGTAGGAAGCAGTAATGGTAGTTAATAGTAGATTTTTCATAGTCAATTTTAGGTGAAAACACCAGTTATCGTACATTAGGAAATTGTGTAATTGTCTTTCGAATTTATTGTCATTTTTGCTGCCAGTATTATTTCCACATAACTTCTAATAAAATCTATGTCAAAGTCATCACTGTTGCGAATATTTCTGCTTTGTAACAGGGTTATTAGCAATAGTATTTTTGTGTGATAGGGAAAACAGAGACACAAATGAGGTATTTCACTTCGCGTCCTAGAGTCAGCAGCGCAACTTTCCTAGGCCGAAGGGTAGACTAATAAATTAATCTGGCCGAACAAAACACGTTGTAGTATTGACAATTCATTATTGACGAAAAGTTATTCTTATTTATTACATACTTAAAATATGTTTATAGATTTTTAAAATGGTAGGAAAGTGAATAGAAAATTACTAACGATTATTAGGTATAATGACCGTCTATAAACGACATACCGAAGGCTAATTTCCGTGTTTCATACAAGTTTGATTTCCTTAGAGGAGTGTATGCGGACTTGTATTACATGTCTTGAATTTAAATCGTTTTGAAATCTGCGGTATGTGTATAAAACTTTATTTATTAAACATCTTGCGATGAAGTGAAATTCTAGTACCTAACTACTATTTATCTAATGAGATATTATTAGTAGGTAAGTTTAATAGTTTACTATATTATTAAAATGTCAAAATTTTAGTTGTCAAAAATGTACAAAATGTCATGTCATTTACATTTACTGATCCTACAATTTAAATCAGATAATCAAATATGAAATTCGAAAACCCTTTAGGATTTGACATTTTGTACCTAATATGTACGTGAGAGCTTTCTGGTGTGTCAAACAAAAAAATATTTATTTGGCAGAGCATCAGATTGAGGACACGTAGAATAAATAATATAATATTTCGTTATTTATAAACGGTTGCTTCCATTCGTTTTAAATATTTGATCAGTTCGAATATCACGCAAAGCGCCCCAACGCGGACCTCATTCGGTTTTCACGCCAATTTGCGTCTTTAAGCTTGAAACTAAAATCACGTTTTCCGTACAACGAGTCTCTGGATAAACATTATTTTCTTAGATAGCCGATCCCTACGCTCACGCCGACTGTCTGATATTTCAACCAGCACACACGTAGGTACAGAATGCGGAATTACTTAGACATTGCTGGGCTAAAGAGAAATGTTTTGCTAGCGTTTAGTATAATTGGCTTCAAGTTTTTTATCTTCCATGATTGGGTATTGATTTCTTTATGACCAGAGAAGCCCAGAGCATACTCTTCGCTACTTCAAGCATATTAAGGTACATACGAGCTAATGACCAAACTGTCTATTAGATATTTCCGAACTGCCCAGATTCCTGACCTTGACATCTGACGGAACTGTATGCCTAACGTCGCTGTACCTGATAACACCGCACCAATAGCCGCACACTTGAAATCTATGCCGTTACGATTTATTTACCTTTTGTCAAGAAAACACTAATTTATTTCGGATGCTATTATACAATTAAGTTTTACATGTCCCAAGACATGTTTGACTCTTTTTTTGTACGGAAATAGCAAACTAGATTGCAGTCCACGTAATGGGTGAGTGCCACTGGTGTCTCTTGATATCAGTAATCAATCCTAAGAAAGACTGAAGTCGATTGAAATTTGAATTGACCTTTCGATTTAATCTATAAAATTTTAACTGGAATTCGAACCTTAGTGTTAAAATTCATTTTGAAAACGAATGTTCTTATTTGCAATTTGAAACTACGTTTAACACAGAATCCTGTTACGAAATGTTATTAATATTACAATTATTTATTAACAAAAGTTCATTTCTTCTTCATACACGAAAGTATGGCTCCACTGGCAATGCCATCTTTATACAAATTATGAATTCTGTATTCTATTTACAATAACAACATAAATAATAACACTACTGATAGACGCCATATACGCATTACTTAAGTTGGAAGGCCTCATTAAAGTATATTATTTCAGCCATTACAATTTCTCTGAACCTAATTACAGGTCAAAACTCAAATCGCACGCATCACATCACACTTGACATGCTACTATAATATTTATGGCGTGTCAAGTGAAAGTATTCATACGTAGTGTCTATACAACAATAATAATCGGGTATTGGCGCAATATCCGTGACGCTACGACGGACACCATAATCATAACATACTTGAAATGTACTACCAGTTTAGATTACATATTAGTAGCGTAATAGTTGCTGTTAATTTGGTGTAACTCTCTTTGTTCGTCGAAAAATTGTTTATACCTTTACTATATACCTACTTTACTATATATTAAATAAAGGTTCCATTCCTTGCATTGATTTATACCGCAATTATGTAGGATAAAAGTCGTTTATATGTATCATAAAATTTGTAAGTTAATGTATTCATAAGTAAGTATAGATATTAACAATATACATTTTGATTTTTAAATTTTATCGGAATTAAAGTACAGTAAGGTACAAAACCTATCAATAATCGGAAGAAGCTGTGATCGAAGACCAATTACTAATCTATGAGTACAAATATTAAACAATTTGTCCGCTAAAACTAAAAGAAGTTTATGTTATTCGTTAAGTTTTGTGCAATGTTGGTGTTTATATTTAATTTTAATTTAATCAACATAGACTGACAGCTGCTGAAATTAAAACGTGGAAGGGAACTATTCGATGAATATGTTTCTGTTACGATATTTATAAATAGAATTATTCATAATGTTATATATTATGCATTTTTAATAGTTACATTTTATCCTGCTACTGTTATTGGTGCAGCACCCTTGTTAGTTATTATGGAACATAACATTGTCATATTGTTATTTTAATTACTTATATCTTATAACTTACTACGCATTACTGCATTGGTACCTATATAAAAGTTAAATCCACAAGTTTTTATAATAGCTTATTAAGATGAAAAAATATAGGTTAATTATATGCATACATCTGTATAACGCTCGTATTTCTTGTTAGCAGTAAAACAACTACAATATATAAATCACAAATCAGAGTCAATTGAATGAAGCACTTCACGGTCGAATTCACTCGTAGAGTTCATAGGTTCATGGCTGTTTGTCTCCCAGACTCGTATTTTTATAGCATTCAGTTTAACACATTTATACATATATATACAGTATAAGAAACACTTTTATATATACATTTTTGGTTGGTAAAAGAAAATAAACAAATTTAAGATGCGACTTGAAACTAGTACTTTGAAGAAATAGATGGCTTTCAAGTAAGATAAATATCCTAAATGGAATTTAATTAAACAAGTTATTAAAAATCATACGATTAAAACATTTTGAACGCAAACAAGGTATCACAGGAAGTATCTTTCAATTTCATTTACATATTAAAAATGTCAGTAGTTACGTAGTAATACGTGTGCATTACAAATATTTGAAATAAGACGTAATATTATGCACTTACGTAGGGTCGGTACAGCTGCAATGTTAGTGCAATCAGAGTCAATTGAATAAAGCGTTTTATGCCCGAATTCACTCGGCGAGTTCGTGAACCCTACGTCCACAGAAATAGAACGGAGCAGAAATGTCGTATTGGCACATGGTTTTTACAGTTTACGAGTGTAACAATCCAAGAACTAGTGAAAAATCTATTTAAATGGTTATAAGTACAATAGGTACAGATACAAGTAACAATAGGTATAACTTTTTTTTTAATAAATTGTTTTTTTTTTTACTTGAAAAGAGTCGCAAACTAGCATGCCAACCACCTGATGTTATGTGACTGTACCTTTTGTTGTTGTTGTTTGTTTATTGTTTTTTAGGGAACTGTAATCGCTACCACAATAAAATATGTAATAAACATACATTATTACATATTGTTATAATAGATATCTCAGAAAAAAAAACTAAACCGATTATTAACATAAATATTTTCTGTAAACTCTATTAGAAATTAACGATTACTTAAATTGAAATATTCGTAGCGCAACGCAATTTCAATTCTACAATATTTTAATTTATAAGATGTTTGTGGTAATCATATATATAAAAATATGCATAAAAGTCATCTTCCGTAGCAATGGTAGCTGTTTAACGATCGTAAAGAGTTCATTAGAAATCAACTTTAAATAATTCCATTTGGATTTAAATAAATTATTCATATTTTTCTTTGAAGAAAGTGCCTACATTTTTCAAAATATTTAGAATAATTATGATAGGATATTGTTAATATTAGTAAAGTGTGATCTCTGAAAATATTTTCCAATTTCATTAATATTTGCGTACGATAGTACGATAGTTCAGCTAATCTAGTAAAATTAGAATATGTAGAATATTTAATAATTAGTATTAATAGTCGCTAGTATATCTTATTAGATACTAGCTGTGCCCGCAACTTCGTCCGATGGTGGTTGACATAAATTGACATAACTTCTTTATTTGTTAACCGATTTAAATGAAAGAACACTAATTGTTAAGTGAAGTCCATCACAATATAATTCTGAAAAATTCATTAAAATCAGACAAGCCGTTTCTGCGATTAGTGTTCACAAACATACGGACATACAGACAAACAGATAAAAAACATTATTTTGAATTCTCTTGCATATATAAAGGCACCCTATTATGAATTTTTATATATATTTGCCATGTACAGACAGCGTTTTATTATATGTATAGAAGATGTATAGATATAGAAATTGGAATCACCAAATTCATACTACAACGTATTCGTTAATATGTGAATTTGGTAACTCTAATTTCCATAGTATAATTATGTTGTTTGGTATTTCTACTTGTATATCGAAACTGTGTCCGCATCTGTCGTTTAGCGCGACGCCGGTTTGATTGAACGCGGAAGTATTACCGTGCGAACAATCACACTTGACTTTCACGTACATTTTAGTTATAGATTTTGCGATAGATTTCAACGAAACGAATCGCATAAACATGTTTTATATTATGAAGAGAAAAAAATTCAGCGATTAACCGTCGCAGAGGAAACTTACCATGATGATGAAGTTTTTGGACGAAACGCATTGGTCGTATTATGTATAGTAGTTTATTTACTCTCTTCATTTTTTCCTATCTTCATAGTGAAAGCGTTGAAATATATATTGTGGTACCACTACATAGTGGTAGCGGATTGTTGCAATGTAGTTATAACTTAATAGAATGGGTTTCAGCAAAGTAAAGCCTGATACTATTAACTAAATTATGAAGAGTATTGTTGTTTTAGAATAATTTTCAAATTCATAACAGATAAGTAGTAAAAACCGTCGATTGACGGTATACTAGTTCATTTATACCGTTTTGGATTTACTTTTGTTATTTGGCATTTGCTGTGCCCCTGTCCGTATAATACAACTTAATGGAAAGTAATATCGATGTGAAATTTATATATTTGACTATAGAACGGGTATTCATGATTAAGGTTTTTTAATTGCCGACATTTTAGTTTAGACGTGACAACTAACCATGAAACTGATCCAAAACATCGGCAATTAAGAGACGATAATCGTAATTACCTGTTATATATTAAAAAAACCTAATTTAGCCTTCTATTATCATAAACTACTCGTATATTTCAACGAACCTAAGGCGAAAAACTCTTATGAAATTAGGTTAGTTATTAACACCACAATGCAATCTTTGTTCTAAAAATTCCCACAGTATTATAAAACACTGTTGAAAAAGTCGTAAACTTGTATGCGTATTGAAAAAATGTATATGTAGACTTTTTCAACATTGTTTCCTGCTCATTGGAATGCAATATCAAGGCAAGTTAGTGACTGGAGCACGATACAGCCTTACAAGTAGGGTTGTCGTTACAGTTATGAGCTGCCTTTCCAATATGTACTTTAAAAATTACATGTTCCATTTGCAATCCCTAAATTAGGCATATGTTTATTTTAAGAAAATAATCGTGTACAACGGACGTTCGAAAAAAAAGCCCCGAATAATCATCGTAATAAATAAATTATGTAATTTAATGAATGTCTAATTTTTTTAAATGTTTATTTTACTTTCTAAAAGTCCATGGTCCTTGAGTAGTTAATCAGATTGTGTCAAAACTTAAAATAAGATTTTATTTTTTATATAAGTCCATACATATATCCATTCCACTCGCAACTAATAAATAATAATTATTTAAAAATTGTTTGTGTGCAATATTTTGGTCGAAACATTTATTTTTTGTATCGATTGAAATAGTAATTAATAATAAAAACTTGTGCCATTAAATTTGTTTTCCACTCGGGATTTTCGTTTAATTCAATTCGTCTCGTTACAAATAATTTATTTTTGCGTTCATTCGCTTTTGTCAACCATAATCACGTTACATTAGTTTCGATAATGCAATATTACGTATGGAACGTGGGAAGAAATATGATAGGTTGGCACCGAACCGTGATCATAATGTCAAATATATCCGTCCTTTGTCGTCGCAATATTTCACAATTTTTGCTTGACCCATATTAGTAAAAGGCGTATTTCATCCTCAGATAGGTCTATCACGCCACATTTCATATTTATAAAAAGATTTTTCCTCCTCGTGGGAGATAAAAATGGTTGGGGAAGCGGAGCGTGTATTGTATATGTATTTTTATTTATTGATTTTGTCCTACATTTATCAGCCATCTTATACCTTATGTATCTATTTTATTATTTCAAGGTAATCATTGAATCAGTTCAAAATTGACGTACTGTATTGTATTACGTACAAGTCTCAATTGAGAATTAAATAATAATTTATACTCAGTTCCATGTAAAAACAAAAATAAAACCTAATACAGTATTTTGTACTATCCTTAATATTGTATCACGATAGCACTATTTTGGGGGAAAAATAATTGGGATATTTTTCCTGATGTTTAAGTGGCTAAAGAGTCAGTTTTTTTATGTTTACTTGTCTCTGCCTATGGCCATCTGTAACCAGAACCACATAAAAGAAGAGTCCTAGCAGTATTTAAACACATATACTTTGTTACTGCTGAAGACAAAGTTGGTCGCCTGATAACAAATTATGTTTAATGGATACTTCAATTAGTATGTACTAGAATAAATACATATTTGTGTATCGTAAATATTGCGAGCGTACTAATACAAGTATATTAGTGTTGTAAAAACGGAAACTATGCCAGTTTAGTTTAACCATAAACTTAGTACCAGAGTAACGAAATATCCGTAAAAAGAGTAAAGGCGTAATTCCGTCATCATTCTGTCGGTCGTCGGTTCCCTTTCTCGTAGATCACATTATTTCACAATTTGTGCTTGATTGTCTTTTCCACGTAGCCACTTAATTCTACATACGCGTACTATTACTACTTGGAAAAATAAAGGGAACATGATACTCTATCCGTTAGATAATTTTCTGTTCTGTAAGGTTCTATTATGTTCGAATTGCAACAAGTCCCTTACGACTATGATGTCCCTTAAGATTATGTCACTTACTCTGATGAATTCCTATGACGATAATATTTAAAATATACATATATAACTTCCGAAAATTATTTGCTTTTTTGAACTTGTAATTATGTATTTTATTCAGTAGTTACATATACCATTTAATATTATATGATTGTTTGAAAGTAGACATTTGAATTTGGGTGTTTACTAGTTTTTCTCTTTATACATAATACATAATATATTACATTACTTTCTTATAAGTATACACTTTTGTAAAATGGTAGAACTTGTACAGGTAGACTGAGGAAGTACATTAAGCACACGTGGCAAGAATGACGCGTCTTTATTCGACTTCAGTAGAATCTTCTGTTCTATATGGACATACATAGTTTCAATTATTTGTAGGCAGTCTCCACTCTCCGCCAGATGGACTGCTATTACGTTCGTTTGCTACTTTCACTTATGAAAAAATGTTTAATGTGAATTATTTCACTTGAATTCATCACATATGAGAAGATATTAATTTGGATTATTTTCAATATATACAAATTACTTTATGACACATCCATACTTTGTAAATTATGCAATTACTCATGATAATCAATCACTTAAGATTTACTGACCCATCGCACCGCGGCCAGGTCAACGACAAGCAATGGAATTTTTGACCAATTAATTACTTTGATCACAAATTAGAATTCAATAAGAGATAGTTGACAGTTTTTATTTACACTAGTACTTTTATACTTAATAAATGTTTATTCATACTAAGCTCGTAAAGGTGGGAGGGGGAGGTACCACCGCCGCCCAAATAATCCGCCGTAAAGCATTTCTTGTGTTACGGTTGGAGGTGCGGTTGCCGGCTACAATTTCAAGCGAGGCGACCATCTTAGTCCTCAGAAGTAGCAACGCATCTACATACGTTTGAGCTCAGATAGGATTTCGATCCTATCTGTGGCTGTACGTGGAAGTCAGTGGGCTGCGACTACTTAAAATCAGGTGGTTTGAATGCTCGTTTGTTACTCTTCTCACATAAAAAAACCTATTTACTCTGTGAGTCTATATGAGTATTTGACTAATAAATGTCTCCTAATAAATAGTTAGTAACTCTTCATCAATCTACACAGTCCATTTAACACTATATTTTATATTTTAAAATGATACAAGAGAAGGCAGGAGTTTATTTGAGCCAAATATTATATTGCGTATCAACAAATTAATTACACGTATTTAAATGAACTCTGATATATTTTAACGAGTAGATGGCATAAAAGTAATTAAATACGTTGTAAATCCAATCGGTTACGTCGACGTGCTAAAATTGATTAACGGAACAACACAAGCATGCAAAGTTCAAATTATTAATGTAATGATATTCGTAATTAACTTTTTGGTAATTGATTTATTTTATAACGTAACAAGTAACGTTCAGTATAGTTATAGTATAGCTTAGTGGAAGGTTCCAGTCTGTCACGTGAAGATCCAGAGTTTGAATTTCTGGCACGCATCTCTTGACATAAATTGACATAACTTCTTTATTTGTTAACCGATTTAAATTAAAAAACAACAAATGTTAAGTGAAGCCCATCACAATGTAAACCTGATATATGATATTTAATATTTTTTAGATAGATTTGATAGATAATATTGTTTTGAGTTCTCTTGCGTATATAAAGGCACCATATCATGATTTTTTAAATATATGTATGTTTTTGCCACGTACAGACAGCGATCAGTTACAGTCTTATTATGTGTATAGAATGGATATAGAAGAAGAAAATGTTTATTTTAGTGTTCGGAAATAACTATCGATTGTTTAAAAGTGAACGAAACCATCGTGGTATAACGTGCGAGCCCGAATTCTCCATAATGTTCTCAATCAAATACGTGTGGAATATACCAATCCGCACTAGGCCAGCCTAATGACTGCGGCTCCGTCATTCTCATTCTCATACTGAGAGGAGTCCCGTGCGGCAGTGGGATAATTATGTGTTACATCCATCTATCCAACCATCAGCCTTCACGCGTCCACTGCTGGACATAATCCTCCACCAGGCGCTGCCACTCTGACAGTTCGTCGGTCCACCTGGTTAGGGGATGCCCTGTGCTCCTTTTGCCTAGACGTGGTCGCCACTCCAGAACCTATTACCAATTATATCTTAATAACAATTATCACGTAACATTCAAGTGTTTCTAATACCCACTTATACAACATACCGGTAGTGATAAAGAAATTTAGTAACTTTTCCTTATAGAGATTTTTAATTAATTTGCACAGGAAGTTTGATTGATATATTTGCAAGCTTTTTCTATTCTATACGGATGCTAGTTTTGCAGATTATCGATTATCGATAATATACGAATATGCCAACGAAAATGAAATATTGATACAAACATGGTTTTCAACATATTTACGATTTTATCTTGTTGTAGGAACCATAACACACACAAAAAATAAAGTCTATGTAAAAATAGTATAAACTATAAAATTAAGCCAAACGTCAAAAAACAATTAAAGGGGAGTTAAGCTTACGCTTCAGACTCAGACTGAATGAAAGAAACCTTCTACTTTTAGTAAATTATCCATCCATCAGCCTTTACCTGTCCACTGCTGGACGTAGGCCTCCCCCAGGTGCCGCCACTCTTATTGCCATCTGCATCTAGCGGTTACCCGCTATTCTTATGAGGTCGTCGTTCCACCTGGTTGAGGGACGCCCTATGCTCCTTTTGCTCAGACGTGGTCGCCACTCGAGGACCTTTCTGCCTAAAAAGAGAAGAATTAGAAAAAGAATTACGATTCTACTATTATATGCGCTGAAGAAGAATATAAAATAAATACCAGCCATACTAACCATATAAAATAAATACAAGCTTGTGCTTTCAGTAAAACAACTTTACCGCAATGTCAAAGTACTGGTTTGCACTAATAGGGCTTTTTCTCAGTGCCTGCAAACCGTTGCAAATCCCCAGGATTCCTGTAATTAGATTTGAAATACCTTCACTTGTTTTGCTTTCGTGGAAATCCTTTTTACTTAATATAATTCCTTTCGCAACGAGCAAATGTAGTTATACTCTTACATATAACTGTATACGTGTGGGAAATCTTTACTTGACAACAGTAATAAAATAAGAGACTATAAGTTGTTTAAATACTTTCCCATTTTACGCCATTACCATGACAACATTGACAACTATAATAATGCGTACATTCTGTATTGACAACGGTAAAATTACGTTAATGAGAATCTTAAAACTAATTATATTAAAAACCTAACATAAACCATGTAAAGGTTGTCAATATTTTTCTAAATTGTTATATTTTAAACGTCTTGTACATATTTAATAGGTGATGAAACTATAGCACGACAGTGGAAGTGTCTTCTCCATCTTCATAATCCGCCGTAAAACTATTCCTCTGTATCGGTTAAAGAGTTGTGGTTGCTGAGTCCACTTACTGAGTACAAACGAAATGGCCATCTCAGGCTTCAGCAGTAGCATCCCATCTTGTACTTGCGATCTTAGTTAACACTAGTCCTGCTTGAAATTAAATATGGATGTCACAATTGCTCTATACATATACTCATTTCTCTTGTAACACAAATAAAAATTGCTCCATTGTTATGTTAATATGTTACGGAAACTACCGTAAAGAATTCAATTTCGTTTTTTATAGTTTTATTACTGTAATATTTAGGCTGGGTATGGTTTATAGCATTGAAATATTAAGTAATGAAGTAATAATATATAAACAAAGTGTAGGTACATATACATTTATACATCCATCAATCCATATACTATATGTATGTCTGACAATTTCCCATATTATCAACCTATTACTATTCCACTGGTAGGTATGTGTCTTCAATGCGAATGAGAAGGATTAAACCATATTCCACACAACAAATTAGTAGATTTCACGTAACTTTGAGAGCGATATGAATAACTGTTCAGCATAAAATCTTCCTGAAGATTTTCGTCTTCAGTTGTAGCAAATGATTTTTTTTATGTGAGAAGAGTAGCAAACGATCATGCAAAACACTTGATGTTAAGTAGTCGCAGCCCATAGACATCCATGTACAACCACAAACACGACTGAAATCCTATTTGAGCTTGAACGTAGATACTTTGCTACTCCTGAGGACTAAGATGGTCGCCTTGCTTCAAAGTGTAATTGATTTCTTATACGCACATAACTTCGAAATATCAATACTAAAGTCAATGATTCCAACCCTAATAAATATCACACTATACTAGATACCAGACATTAGTACGAACAATCTTGAATAATACATTAAGAAATATGCAAGTTACATATTTTAAAATGCGTAAATCTGTTGTAATTATGCGTTACTCTAATAAATACATTTTACGCAAATATGGCAATGAGCTACGGTCATTGTTGATCATAAACTCACGACGAGTACCGGCTCGCAACATTCCATTTCCAAGGTGAACGTTGGCTCTACATAGCTCTTATCTGGTATCATTGTGAATCGTAAAACCAAATTATGTCACGCCTCACAATAGACGCATTAAGCCTCCCTTGTCTGTTCGCTAACGACCGACCGTGGTTGTAACTTCTAAATGACTACCAATAGGGCAGCCATAAAGCCCTCCACTTTTCTGATACTGGGACATTAATTTATTTTAAGTTCACGACAGCAATATTAGACACTTTTGTAAAGTAACATGAAATAGAAACGATGTAGATATCTCATCACTTAAGTACAATGTAGAAAATCATGAATCTGAAATGTAATTCAAATACATTGTTTTGAGATCAGTGCTTGAAAATACTTTTAATTTACCAAATTTCTATTGCTTGTCGGTGGATCAGGAAGCAACCCATGTGTAATAGGTACTAATATAAGACGAATTGAGAAGCTCCGATCTTGAAGTCGAAAGAAATTTATAATTTCGATTATAAACAGTTTCAGATGTATTTTATTATAAAATTAATACCAATGTACCGACCTACAGAAAAATAGTTACTGCCGTATATTGTGCTAAAGGACCCTCACCATTTATATTCCTTCAAGGTCGGCATGGTTTGCACTGAATACAGTCTGCGGGCTCAAAACGTGATAAATTTATGGTGCTTAACATGAAAATTTATCTTTTTTCTATAGTCACAAATTGCTAAGAGTTTCTTTAAACTTGAATTGCTAGCAAAATTGTTGATAGATAAAACATTTACGCCATATACATATGCTGAACATGGATCTGCTAAAATTACAGAAACTTTATCAGAAAATATATGTATATACTATTTTAGAACCTCCTCCTTTTTTACTAGTCAGTTAGAAACTACTTACGCAGTAGTCTATCTTTTTACGGAGTTCAACATTACACAAACTCTTCAAGTGCCAAATATTCGGCACATGTTTCTCCAGTATGACAAGCTAAAGTTCACAAACTTATTTCACTGAGACATAGTTCCTTGGTTTTACTTTGGCCTACAACGTGGTACCGATTTTTAACTTTTTTCTAACTACTTGTTTCAACATTAACCTTAGAATAGTGTTTCATGTATAGAAACTAAAACTCTTAAAGTGTTACGACTTTAATAGCGAAGTGTTACGATTTATATCTGTAGACGCATAACTATTACCTGAATGCATGCAAGGTTGCGATGTAACCTTGTTACAAAAAGCAAAACATCAACTAATTACATGTTTTTGATAATTTTAGGAAGTTTACCTCGGAAGATTTCAGCTGTTACTTAAATTTCGTAAGCTCTTATTTTTTATAATCAGTTACTTAGCAATGGCCGGAGTTTCTCGAATTTATCGATGTATAATCAAGATATGCTTGACAAACGCTTTGTTTTTGAACTCAGAATATAATCGATGCCATTCGCATCTATTCGGAATGTATAAAAGTTGATTCCGAGTCGATAAATATGAAGAGACCCTTACAAAACCAAACAATAGAAAACACGTCCTGTTGTGTAGCACATATTTTTCTACTTCACCTCATGTGAAACCATTAACTTTCCATGGGAACTTATTAGTCCACATCAATAGCTCACCGTTCGCTAAGTGCTGTTCAATGTTCCGTATAACAATTCTTAGATGGTCTTCCTTGCTCGACTTATACTATTGACACGAAGTTTAAGAGAGGATTCTGCGTATTTTCAAGGGTTTTTGTAAAATAGTAACAAAGGAAAAGACACTACACACTCACACGAAACTTTATCCTCCATCGCTGCGTACACTTTTGACTTAAAATAAACGGTTATTAAAAAGAGTAATGGATGCAGCATTTACGAATATTTTCGTCATAGCTGTTTCCGGTAATAAGTGAAGCGAGAACATTGTCTTCTTTTTTGTTGCTGTCCGTTGTTCCCGTGAGGCCTTTGTTAACTTGAACGTCGGTGATCTACATTGATTAATGCTGATAGGCTGTTTAGAACGTGCGTAAATTGTTTATCTTTCGCGTAATATATTTATGGCCTGAAGAACCGTGTGACTTCATTGTGTCTAAAATCAACCGTAACTCAACACATACTTATGCCTGAGATACCCGACTTCCAATGTTTTTAATACAAATATTGAGGGTAGCAACGTATCCCTAGTTTACAGGGTTCTTGCAGTTCACTTATTTTTATTCGTTCTAACAGATTTTTGTCATTAAATTAACTTACATACAATTACGTATTAATTACCTAAAGTTTTGAATAAAATACAAATATATTTTTATTTATCGATTATAATAATTGTAATAGGGGTGGAATAGGCTTGTGGTAAAATTCCAGTCTCTCACTCACGGAGTAAAACTACAAAATTACTAGTTTGTTGAGATTTTGTACATTCAAGCAATATTATTCCAACAAGTGGGTGTCTCAAATCTCCAACTTTGGATGATCGTTAATTTTCATTCTTAAATTCTAGTTTATATGTTGATGTTTTTTCCAAGTAGGGAGATCGAAATGACCGAAGTGGTCGGCGAATCTTGACTTGAGTGGCCGCCGAAATGCCGTTCGCCCACTGCTCGCCTTAAACAGTGCACGTTGACCCTGACTATCAGCTCTACACCAGTTCACTATCGACACTTTATGTATAATATACATAATACTTGATACCAACCGTTGGTCATCATAATGTCCACTTATCTCACATTTCGGTTAAAGTGGACGAAATGGTATGCTAGAACGAAAGAAAAGATAAAACGAAGGAAAGAATGAGACAGGAGCAATTTAGTCATAATTACTTACAAGTACTTTAAGAAATAAGTTAGTGTACAAGCATGAGTAGTATTTCATTGCACTATTCAGAGCGAACTTTTAAAGACAGGATCTATTCGGTTTGACTATGGTGTTACCACTACCGTGGTAGTGGTAACACCATAGTCACACAACACACAACACTGCGTTTCGGTAGAAAGATGTAGTTACTACTACTAACTTGTAAGTAGATTTACCGTACTTACAAGTGATATGACCTCCTTAGTGCCAAGAATATACAAACAATATAGACTTCCAGTAAGATTCTTGCTTTTTATGAAAATGGTTATAGGTTTTCATAGGTGACAGTGGCTACTTGCCGTCAGATGCGCTGCAATATAGCTTACTACTTCTATATTATAGTAACTAGACTCAAATACCAAAGTACATGGAAGTAAGTTTAAGAAATATCAAGTAGCGAATATACAATGACAAATCTTGATACAAAATCGCAGTGAACGGTCAATGTGGGTGTACTAACGAGCTAGGAATAACAGTACACTCAATAAATACTACATTCACATTGTAACGCATTACACTAATAGAATTCCGTATTTATCCATATTCAATGCTAACTTTACCTCATTACTTTGTTTCCAATTTAAACCAACCTTCTTTGTGATTAGATCACTAACCAAAGTTAATCCTATATATTTCAATAAAAAGCATGAAAACCTACTACGGATGCATGATTACTTTGACATTATTTATACTAAAGTAAATACATAGAAAATTGGATAATCCGAAATAATTTTAAACGAGAATAAACTTTCTTCCAATAACTTTTATGCCCATCTTCTACCCCAATTCCTTTCATCAAAAAATAATAAAATATGTAATCCTTTTCAATAATATTATTTTATACTATTTTTCGTCCGCTTTGCTCGTCGATATTATAATACATTCCAAGAAATGAGAGAGCTCTATTTTTACTCTGTATGTGTATTTTAACATCTATAAATTGATTTTTTGTATTCTTTTCTATCCCTTTATGGGTGGAATGTCCAAAATTATTTTCTTAATGCTCAATTACGCTATCGAATTACTTATTATCGTTGTTTCGTACTTATTTGCATTCTAGGTTAGGTTTTTTTGAATTCTAGGTTAAGCGATTTCAGCTGTGCCGTGATCTCTTCAATCAGACACCTCATTCCTTTATATATAACAAACAAATTATATTTTTAAGTTAAATTAATGACTCCCGGTTTGATCACAGTACTACATCTTGAAGCCTAAGTTGGAATGCTTTACGTAAGTTTGTCTACCTTATCATTTTTCTGCGTACCAGGATCTGACCAAACACAACTAGTATAAGGCAGAAACAGGTTTTTACTGCGTCAATACTTTTTCCACTTCAAGCACGTAACAGTTCCCAAGTAACAGATTAACTGGCTACCGATATTGCCTCAAGCTATCAATAAAGAGCGACTAGTTTTCATGTCAAACTTAACTCGCAACAGGCATGTTTGAAATCGCACCTTATAATTTCAATGTTGCCGATTAGTTTATTGGTGATTCGAAAATGACTTGACAATTTTCTGATCAAAGTGATTCAATTTTTTGCCCAATCATTGTACCATGTATATATATATTGTATATTAACAAAAGCCACCTCAACAGTGCCAGTGACCCGATTGCTTGCCTTTTTTATCGGTATTTAGTATAAATATGGTTAACGTTAAGCGTAACTAACAATTTGACAATCGTATTAGGGGGCGTTCGGTAATAACGTGAGGCGATTTTGGCGATTTTCGATTCCACCGTCTCCATTACTGGGATGTTGTGAGATTTTACTTAGTCAATTAATCTCAACTAAGATTTTTCAAAATGTATTTCGCGTAAATACTTTAAATATGTTAGTGCAGACATTTTTAATTTAATAAAACCACTTTTCTTGTATTTTAACACTGTTTTTATTGACAGAAAAAATATGTAATATTTGCCGAGAGCGAGATATGCTGTTTCTTCTTTAATGTTTTTATCTCTCTATTTAATCTCTTTTAATTACGTTTATTTCTTCAATAAAAATGTGTTAACCTTGCCTTTAGGAACATCACGTTACTAAACGTAATAAAGCTAGCACACATTGTAATGCTTATGTTACAAGGAACTTTTCAAGACACCTTTAATATGGTTATCAATAACATAATTTTTAATCAAAGTAACATATTTCCAATCACGTCAGTGCAACTCTGGTTCGTATATTAGGAAAGTGGTTGTTCCAATTATGGAGTCAGTCGTAGGCATAGCCAGTAACGCAATAACATTACTTATACATGCGGGAGTGTCTAGAGCTACTATATTCCTGATCTCCTGATCTCACTACGGCGTAATTACTGGTGCTTTGTTAACAAGTTGGCTTTCATTGCCGCATTCCTTGTCGTAATCTATATAAGAGTAGTAATTAAGGCGACACGAAACGCTATCGCTACTTGTATCTGTGAAGTAGCATGGCTATGTAGAGCAAAGGCAGTATAGTATTTAGAACAAACTAGATTTGGATTTTGGATTTCACATGTGCTACAACTAAAGTTTTACAGAGGAGATGCCGCCGCTGACCTTATAATCCGCCGTGAAGAAACTCTTTATGTTTTTTTAATAAGGTCCAGTGCCAGCCACACATTGTAACGAATCGGCAATTTTAGACATCAGGAATAGTAAGATATCTCACCACGTACGACCTCAGATTGTTCTTTATACTGTTTGAGGATATATAGAAAACATCCACATGTTTCTGTAAACGAGTCAAAGCTCTTGCTTTGACTACTTAAGATAACATTTACATACTTAACATGCGGTTTACATGCACATTTCATGTAAAAAAAATCTACTATCACATAAAAATACGCGTATGTCTAGCTTCATTTCCCGCCATATACCTTAACTTAATATTTTACTTTAATCTATTTTATCGTCTCCATTCCTGCATTCTATTAGAAGATCATCTAGACATACACACGTGGCCTATTTTCGCTCTACCATATGGCGGTGCCTACCAGGTGGCCGGAACTTGCTTATCCCGCGTAATGAGGTGTGTGACCTATTGTTATGTTTATTGATGTTTCAAATATTTTTTATCTATTTATCAAACAATCCTAGATACCACAAGATTTTACAATTGTACATATATGGACCCATTCCTAATATTCACGAGTCGACCATATCTGACAGATATATCAGATCAATAAAATTATCTAAGTCCATATGTTATTTGCACGACATATGGTTAAGTAGAAAATAATAAAATATACTTTATTGCATACCATGAAATAGAAGACAAACATTTACAAACTTCACAACTTAGTACACAATAAGTGGACTTATCGTTCAGGCAGCGAACTCTTCCAGCCAACCTATGGATCCTATAGAAGAAGTGATAAATATTTTTAAAAGGATTTCATTAAATATATTAGGAAATGATGCACGTGGATGCAGCTGCGCGGGACATCTAGATACATCGTCAATAAACAGCTATGTAACAGCTGTTGGATTTTAATTTTTGTACGAATCATATTTATGACAAGTGCCATAGCGAACCGATTCAATTATTGGCAAAACGAAATCAAAGCACGTACAGTGAACGACCCGAAAAGAGCCCGGCCCGAAAGTGCGCCGAGCTTTGTGGCAAATTTTATTGAATAGTTACCGTCGAATCACGGAATTGTCCTACTCTGGCGAGATTTCTCTGTTTTTATTTTAGAAATGAAAGTGTTGTGCTCGTTCGAACGCTCCCAACTTTGTTTTCGATTTAAATTCTTTTACTATTTTTGTTTCTGTGGACAGATCAGGATCTTTGATAGTATAGTTGCATCTGCATTCAAGATAATAATATAAATCAAGATTATTTGTCATTTACCAATTTTATAATATTACAAAGTAAAGAATTTTCATTGATATTCAATAATAATAAAAATAAAGCGTGTGATGTACCAATATTGAAACAAAATGCTCTTACTACGTTCTATAATTTTAAATTTAAAAAATCTGCAACTGCCTTTGTAACCCAAATACAAATTCTCAATTTCTTGCTACTTCTGCGTGTCTTGCATTACAAACAGATCAAGATAAGTGTTTATAGTATCCAATTCATTCGTTTCATGCCACCTTTGATTTGGTAGCAACAACATGACTTGTCTCTACATATTTTTATTTTAATGCAGCTTATACATATTTGAGAAGCATTAAATTTATTCTTTAAAAAGATTCTATTAGAAATAACTACGTATACAAATGTGAACATTTCTATAATGACTGCAAGAAATTTATCACCTCTGTCGAGAGCCTGCGTCATACTATTTTTTATCCTAAAAGTAGACATTTCATGTTTCGTTTAATTCTTCATATTTCTCATTTTAGTGCTCGTTAATGTCTTTAATTCACGAATGTAATAAAACGCCATCCTCACTATATCTACGGTAATCATATTATGAGCCAGTAACTTGGAATAACAGTGATTGTTGAATACCGTTAAAATTATATCATCTGAAAGCAAAGCCACGGTTAGTGAGTACAGACGCTTCGAAGTAATCTAAGAATGCGTGTTTGTCACGGATATTTGTCAACAAAGCGTTATGTCATATTGAATGGACATTATTTACTATGTCATCGTTCGACGCTATTGTCACCTGCCGCTCACGGCTCACGCATTATTCAGCTTTGATCTGACTTGACTGCGTGAGAGTAATTTTCAGTTATTTTTTATGATTTATAGTATAACAATTCAGTGCAGTGCTTTTTAATAAATCTACATTTTAGTTCAGTTTTTTAAACTATAAACATAAATAATAAAGTTGTTGATAATATGAATAACGTGTGTGCTGTGATATTTTATAGTGATATTTTTTAAATCCAAAGATAGTTCACTTTAATTTTGGATACTCATACATTTAGAACAATTTGGGCAGTAATAATTTTATAAATAACGTAACAACATACCCGTTTACGTAATTAGGTCCAATTAATAATAGCCGAGTAAACATATCCGCATTTATTCAAGGTTCTATAAAAGTGTGGTATAACGAAAACAAACGATTTCTTTGTATTTTCAGAATGCCACAGCTAAGAATCCTTGAAATTGCTGAGTGGCTCACAACTTTTTTTCAACTGAATTCCTTGTTGTGAAACTGAAATTTGAGAAATGGAAATAAAGCGAAGTTTTTGTTTATGACCCTTGTAAAGGATTTCCTTCTCAAGTACGGAGGTGAGCGTCGCCGGATCGCATACGTGCGGTGCACGGAGCAGTCTGCCCGATGAGCCGTAGCGCGGCGGTCCTGCCGCCCCGCTCTCGCGACCTTCTCGCTGTATCTGCTCGCCTGGTACTTTTTATTTGAGTCCTGCACGTGATCCGCTTTTGAAGCGGTTTTGAGTGGTTCTCTCTTTCTCAGCGATTTTAAGCTGAACATTCGTATGTGCATTAAACTGAAAATTCAATTGTGAACGTTTTGAGTATCAAATAATTGTGTAGTGCCTGAACATTGCACTGTGTCAGTAATGTTTTTGTGTTGATTGTGGTGCTGGGACGTTCAGTCAGAGAAGCACCAGGTCGTCCCGATGAAGCGATCGACGTGGGTCGACGTTGAAACCGGCGGCCGACTCGGCTGCAACGGCGAAATATTCTGGAGCGAGTGTGCTGAATGCGATTGCGCTTATTGCAACCCTAACTACGTTTGCGTCTGTAGCGATAAGGTAGGAAGATGTAAATATCTTTAAGAACTAGCCTTCATTTAAACTTTTCATAGCAAATACGTGTCAAACATAATAATATGTAATAATTTGAACGCAACATTTGAGTTACGCGTGCTTCTGCAAACAACGAACCAATATTTGCTCTCGGTGACAAAATCTAACCTGCATTACGTCTGTACACAATAATTTGGTGAGCTGCGTATGAAAGTTTGTTACGGCAGGCAAGCGGTACATAATTTTTTCCTGATAAGGCGACACGAATGTGTTATCTTTGGGCATATACAAATATTAGCTTGTAAACAAAATTCAAGGTCCGTCGACCTTTTAAAGTACAGTTGTCACGTTCGTGAAATGATTCATGATTTTATGATTAATATTTGTAACTTGTCCGAATCATCATTAAAAAGATTTATTTCTAAAATGTTGCAGCATATAAATCTCGTTTCAATGTCATTAAATAATCTCAGTTAATGGAAGAAAACAGAGGGCCTAAAAATCGATGATTTCATAAATAATACTAACTGCAACCACAACTTTTGATTAATATTAATATAAAAAATAAGAAGACCTATTATTACAAAAATGGCGTGCACTATCGTGGTAAACTATAAGCTTTAGTTTTCAGTCAATATATTTACTCAGTTCAAACAAATGGAGAGTATATTTTACGTTGCCTATGTAAATATGTTTATTAACTTAAATACCATAATAGTATGTGACTTAAGTATTGACTGAGACCGTCTCTGACCCGACCGCAAGGGATGCAATACCGATGGCTGTGCCAGCTTCAACAGGCTAATGATATGTACGCCCACGATGATGTCTGTGCTAAATTCTTGCGGGTGAAACACGCGTTCATGGTCGAACAACACAATTTAGCCAACTAAGTACGCTATTATCTCATTTAAGTCTATAATTATAATAAAACTTTACCAAAATAATGAAAGAGCAACTTATTGTTTCCTGTCGACCACGACCGCCTTCAGATATCTCGACCTCCAATTGAATCACATCTGCTGTTTCTGAGGCTTAATTTAAACGCCTCATATTACTTCAGAACTATTGAATATCTACAATCAATTAATCATAAGAGTTCAAAGTTTTACCTTGGAATCATCTTTTAGTATTTTCAACCATCTCGCCAAACATGGACATACCAAAATAGGTTTTATGATTATTGCTGACCAAAAATGGAATATTGTCTTAAATTCTTGAGCAAAAACATTTGAAAGGCGTTTCTGTTAGATGATGTGATGTTTCGACTATAACAAAATAAATAATTAGACATAAATAGTAATAATAATTAGACATAAATAATTACCATCAACACATAGTTACAAGGTACACTTTTTTATGAGAGAAGAGAGAAGTAGTCTCAGCCCATAGATATCTACGTACAACCACAAACACGACCAAAATCCTATCTGAGCTCGAACGTACTAGTAGATACATTGTTACTCCGGAGGACTGAAATGGTCGCCTCGCTTCAAAATGTAGCCAGCCACCGCACCTTTCCGACCGAAACACAAGCAATGCTTTACGGTGGATTATGAGGGCGGTGGTGGTACCTCCCCGTCGAACCTCCTTCTCCCACCTTTAATACTTATAAATGTGGCGAATAATTAAATCCTAAAGATCAGCACACCATCTACGAACAATCTCAGAAAGGAATTCAGTATTGTTTGAGGTCTATTGGATATTCAAGTATTGCTTGTATTTTTTTCTCATCAAACCTAAAATACTGGTCATAATTACCTGTTTTGATGTTTATTACCGTTTTTAACTGATATTGTAGCACACTTATAACACTTGACGATGTAACGGACACTCATTACCTTTTAGTTTGCATTTAATAATATGATAGCTCATTTATTGCACTGTATTTTTTTTTATAAATAGTTTTTCGTTAAATATGATCTCTCAATAATGCCACTGTTTTTGCACTTGAGTCTTTCTTTAAATCCTATAGTTTATTTTAGATGGTTCACCGGGACATAGCATAACTTTATTATGATATTTGTAGTATGTGTTTCTCATCTTGTCAGAAAATGTAGTCTTCTAGGTGGAGTGCGTCCTTCAGTGTTCTAAGATGGTCCCCAGAGATGAAGAGTTCTGAAAGAAAGCGTCGAAATGGCGTCTAGTGTTACTTTGTGCAGTGTCTTTATGCAGTGTCACATACAATGGTACTCGTTTCACAATGCGCACGAAAAGTGAAACTTTAGACGGGTTTTTTTCGTGCCTTACTCTCCGGCTTTTGTCTAAAAGTTCTGTTCCCCTGCATGCTCGTACTGCGTAACATTTCCACCCGCATGACGATAACGTATGAAAAGCTTTTTCGTTATTATTTATCGATTCGCTGTATTCCTGTCTCCTATATGCGTATGTAGACCAAAATCGGCCCACGCCTCAATTGTATTATAAAGTTGTAATGACATCTCATAAGATTTATCAGTACTTAGGGTCAGCGGTTTTTGAAGCTTTGTTTTGTCCACATAGACAGGAGACATGTTATTCACTTAGACAGGATATCCACTTTCTGAAAAATTAGGGGTTAGGAAAATGTTAAGCAAGCACGAAATTTTTAGCAACGGGCCGTGCCCTCCACCTGGATACAAAATGTTGAAATTGAAAAGCCTGAAATAAATTAACAAGAAGTGCGGCTTAGTCATTCTTAAGAATTATTTAGTAGTCGGAATGGACTTGCGACCGCCGACAAACATTAAATTTCGAAACAGAATTGTGTAACCTGCGCCCATAATATATAATCAATTGTTTTGAATAATTACCTGTATATTTAACCTAGTTTAAAATACCAGGTGAATAATATTTTATGTCCATTTCAACGACACTTTTATTATGACCAGTGGAGTCTTCGTATTGGGCGTTCGGATTTCTAATGTGCACATTACCATATGTCGGATAGCCTTTCACGTCCATAGTATTAAATAACATCGGCAAATTCAAGAAGTACAGTAAAATAAATATGCTGTCAGTTAAAGTCGGTGTATGTAAATTTATTTTGCAATGTATAGTGTGCCGAGTGACCTGTAATTTGATAGATTGAGGAAGCCTCTTCGCTGTGATTTTCGTAAACAATGTTTGATATTTAGTTCAGCAAATATTTTTATACGATTGAAGTAGCATGGGTCCGCTGTGGTCTACGTGATGGAAAGTATTCATTGTGGTTCATGGACATGTGTAAATAACACCATATGCGCGTTCATTTCTTCCACGTACGTGCAAAGTGGAATGAGCTACCTCTTAAAGTATACCCTGAATACTATAAATTGGGTTTCTTCAAAACAGATACAAGATTTTCACCTTCAAATTCTGCGATGCATTCGCGTCTCCTTGGGTGTTGCAAATGTCCATAGGCTACGACTTTTTTCCATCAGGTGACCTGTCCCCCTATTCATTTGTGTAATTAATAAAACACCAAATAGAATAGGAGTTTCATCTAATCCCAGTTTTCCGCTAAGACGCAAGGACTACTTTATACTAGAAAAAGAGTGATGGTGTTACCTCCCTAGTCAAAACATGCACGGTACTACTACTACAGCTACTAGTAAATTCCTAGTAGTCCTAGACAGACATTTGAAGCACTTTGTTCGTGTGTACACGCGGATAGATATGAGGATACTCGGTACAAATTATGGCCACAATTTAATTCCATTAATTTTAATGGAGGTTTAAACAAACAGAAAATGAGACTATACTTGTAAATGAGACTGAATTTGTTCACCTTATTGTATTATTTTTTCTATTGAATAACTAGCCTCTTGCCGACAAAGAGTTCCACGGTTAACTTTGTAGATTTATTTAAAATTAAGGGATATAGTAAAAGAAGCAGGAAAAGCAACATATTACTTGATACACATGTCATTTTGTATAGCTAAAGTTGATTTATCTTAGTTTTCCTTAACTTGTGAACAGGTTAACGTGTGTTATTTGTACTCGAATAATAAATTCAATAACTTTTGTGTGTATAAATGTGATTAAAAGTGTTATATGTGATATTCAGTGCTACTACAGTTTAAAAAGTGTTGTGTTAATTTATTTAGTACAAATATAATTTACATAATCACCTGCAAATAATTTTTCCGATGATTTATTGTCGAAAATGTTTTCACACTCTAAGAATAGGTATTTTACTATATTTATTTCAGCCTCAAGTGTATTATCACATACATTTCAGAACGCCGCCGGTGTTTGACGGAGATTTATGTAACAAATAAACTCAAATAATAAATACAGTGCATTATTATCCAATGGTCACTAGCGCTTTGGAGTTTCACAATACTCTCAACTCTTGTGTCCTCGCAAATTGTGTTTCGCTTGAGGAAGTGTAATTACCGGATACACTTCTAAATGTAGCGACTATCTCAGTCCTCAGAAATGGCAACGCATCTACGAACGCCCTCAATTAAGTTTTGTTTGAGGTTGTAGGTATATGGATGGATGTGCACGGGCTGCAATTATAATGTAGCATAATTGACCTGCATATCAATTTCTCACATAAAAAGACTACGGCGATAGACTATTTTTTATTATATAGGTATAATTGAGTGGTCTCTATGTTTAATAACTACTGACCTTAACATGTAGAAAAATAAGTGTGGGTTCCATTTCCACCTAGAACAAACATTTGTATGATAAACACGAGTATTTGCCCTATGTTTGTGTGTAAAGTTATGTATTGAAGCATGCATTTCGAAAAATAATGAATAATATGTTCATCAGTTGTTGGGTTGCCATAGTAAATATAGGCTCTGCCCAGTTTAGGAACTGATATATGTATATTAATAATATATTATTAAATTTTCAAATTTTCTCGGGTCTGGATGTTTTTGGACCCGGTCATTTGGAAAGCTTGCTTGGGGACACAGTTCCAACACGTAGAGGCCTTTTTGAGACAGGTTGCTGATGCGGTGAATACTGTGTGGGTATCACACAGGGGGATACACGCTTGTTATTATTATTAGGGACAATTTAAAACATAAATAATAACACGACATCTATTACCTTAATTTCATAGTAACCATTTTATAATTATTAATAACCATTTTAAACTACGATATTTAAATTGTAAAGCGAAGAGCTCGGAACTAGCGCATCTTCAGGAAATTATGACCTTAAAATTGTATTCGGTACTTACGTTATTTCACTAATTTAACCACATTTTTTTCATTTTACGTATAACTGTCTGTAGTTTCCGACATATTTAAGGTAGAACATCCGAAACACTAAAAAATCTAATTGGTAAATGTTTTCCGTATGCTGTTGTTACAGTGATTTCTATTAACCAAAAAGTTTTTAACAATGTCATGTAATGAAAAAAAAATTGACATAAATAAAAATGTAAGTAAAAAAAAACTTCTAAAATTTAAATAAGAGTATTGTAAAGGAAAATTGTAAAGGTAGGAGAACTATAGTTCGACCGGGGAAGTACTACCGCCGCCCTCATAATCCGACGTAAAGCATTACTTGTGTTTCGGTTGGGAAGGTGCGGTTGCCGGCTACAATTTCAAGCGTGGTGACCATCTTAGTCCTCAGGAGTAGCAACGCATCTATGTTCGAGCTCAGATAGGATTTCGGTCGTGCTTGCGATTGTACATAGATATCTAAGGGTTGCTACCGCTTACCATCAGGTGGTTTGATCTCGTTTGCTACTCTTCCAACATAAAAAAGGGTCCTTAATTCAATTAGAGTTCTTGAACGCGGCTGAGATTATATCCAATTGCCGTACGTATAATAACTTTCCTCTCATAATTGATATTAATAGGTACTTAACAAAGGGCAATGAAATCCACCGCTACTGGTTCTCACCAGAACCAAAAGTTAGTACTGAATGGAAGTTCTTCCCTGTGTAAAACACCCGAGTAGATAGCCTAATAGTAAGATGCCGATCAAACACACGAAGGTTCGGGGGACTCTTAATCAATGGCACGTACGGATTTTTGAAATTATATTCATATGAGAACTGAATTATTTATCATTTGATTTAACGACGAAGGAAAACATCGTGAGAAAACCTGCATAACTAAGTTCTCCATAACAAGCACTCAAGGGTGTGGGAACACTATCAATCCACACTTGGCCAGTCTTAAAGACTATATAGCCTAGCCATTCTGAGAGGAGACTTGTGCTGAGGAGTTTCAGTAATGGATTCATGATGATGTACAGAAGATTAATTACTTTTCTTTTTTCGTTCTAATATCGGTGGTTTCGTCAAAGACAATTCACACCAAACCATCACATTGACCTTCGCTTTGCTAGCAAACAAAGCAGTATTCAGAGGCAAAAGGTGCTAAGTGTATGTTTGGATAACACGCGTCAGTTAGCAAGCCGATAATGCGCTACCGGTAATATTACGTATGGTTGAGATGCTATTGTTATGCATATTTGTAGGTATCATTTTTGGTATACCATGAATTTAATTTATATATCACATACTTGCGGAAATATGTTCGTAAGGTATAAATAAACAATGACGTAAGTTCTATATATATTTATCTTAATTGTACGGGTAACTATTTTAGTACATTATGTTATATAATTGCCGGTATTTCGAAACAGTTGTATGGCTCGTGGTCACGGCGAAAAATATCGGCAATTAAAAATCAAAAATCGTTAATCGTGAGTACCCGTCATATAACATAATGTATGGATTCCGCGATAATATCAGTTTAAAATCGTAAACTATTTTAGTGTTTTGAATGTAAAATTGTCTCAAGTATTTCAGCCTAAATCAGAGATATGTATATCTCCAGCGCTTTATAGTTTTAGTAGGGTAATAAGACAAATATTATGCTTCTTTGATGGAAACAAAATCATGATCTATGATCAACAACAATTGGTCCAACTGTTCTATTTGGACCTATCATACATTGTGATATTTTTCTGTTATAGTGATTAAATACGTACCATAGGTGGCAGAACTTTGGTTCAACCATAAAGGTACTTCTAACCTGCTACTAATTTGCCGTGAAATAATTCTAATGTTTTGGTAAGAGTTATGTGGTTACCAAGTGAAAGCAAAGTAGTATTTACAAACGAGACGATCACCATAGACATGGGACTTCTCACCTGCTTTAAGTTAAATATATGGTCAATACATAACTTCAGGTGACTTGTAAGGTCGTTTCTACTCTTATGAAAAAACGTACATAAGTACGTACTGTGTATACAATACCCATTCTTTATACTTTGATGTAAAACTCTAGTCGTATAAAGGCTCTCTCGACCACTCACGGCCCACTGAGTCCCTAGACACATTATCTATGACACTCAGGGCGCCGCAGTGCCTGAGGTAACAAAAAGGACTTATATAATCCCTCTTTGCCATAATGTTACATAGCTAAATAGTATACCACGTCGGCCGATCGCATTATATATTATGCAAATAAGTATAAAATGTAGAATATTAAATTAGTTACAGAGTAATTATATCTATGTCACAAATGTTATGTATACCATCGTACAGTAGGCATAAGAAAGTATGCAATAATACTGACTATATTATTGTGGAATATAACATCTCTCTATTGGAAATATATTTCTAACATACTTAGATTTACGAATTAAAATACCAACGCGGAATTTCTACATATTACTATTTATGTAACGGGTACTCACAATCAATTATTTTTAATTGCGTTTTTATTCGATATTTTGAACCATTTGCACGGTTCGTGGTCACGGCTATACTGCGGTGACGGGGGAAACTTGACAAGCGATTGTCCAGGCAGTAAAAAAAACATACTTTGATTGTTCACTGTGGTTGCTGGCTACTCGTAGATGCGAGTCGTCCATCATAGACCTCGGCAATAATGTGTCTACTTACTATCTCAGATAGGATATTAGTTCTGTTTGAGTCTGGTATTGATAACTGCAGCGACTACGTAATGTTGCATACTCATGCAATTTATCTCACATAAAACAGTTTTTTTAATAATTGCAACGAAAGCCACTATAATATGGTAATATTCCTGCAGATGGTAAATGAACACTGCCGCTCATGGATCCGTAATAACCAAACTCTCTAACTATATACCTACTCTTTAAACTAAAACACAATGTTGATATTTTTTTCTTGCTCGTCGCTTGTATTGATGACCACCATCACCTACGGTAGTATTCTACCATCTTTCACATTAAATAACACAACACTAGATTGCTGTTATTCAATACTTACAATACGTACCTAGTGTAAACTTTTCTGTGCACACATTTCGAGTAAGTAATAATATTTCCGTACATTTGTCAAGGCTAAACGCGATAATTATGAATTAATTAAAAAGGATTTGAAGTATTTGATATGAAATAACATAATTTAAAAATTAAAATACAGTGTTAAAAATGATACGTCAAAATATTATATATATTTTTTTTTATAATTGTAAGGGTCACTTACAAAGTCTATAAACATAGCATTGGATTAATTGTGTCGTGTATTGTATGTCGCATGTATTGTTTAATAGTAAACATATTTTACGTATATATATAACATTATATATGACCATATATAACATTATTAAATACGTTTCTGTTTCTTCTCCTTTTAAACGATTCTTTGATTTGAACTTTCTAAATAATGTGTGGGCAATACAGAGCCTTTTCACATACGTCCCTAAAGACGGATTACGTCTCCTAAACATATTTTGTACGATAAATCTTAATATGTCAAAATAATTATTTGGTAAGGAAATAGTAAATCAAATATCACACAATAGCGCTCAAAATCCTCTATTGGGATGTTTTGAATGTTATGTATTCATTGACAGTCGACAGTCGAGTTAAAAGTGGGAGAACTACAGTTCTACCGGGGAAGTACCACCGCCGCCCTCATAATCCGCTGTAAAGCATTACTAGTGTTTCGGTTGGAGAGGTGCGGTTGCCGGCTACACTTTGAAGCGAGGCAAACACCTTAGTCCTCAGGAGTAGCAACGCAGCTACGTACTAGCTCAGATAGGACTTGGGTCATGTTTGTGGTTGTAAGTGGATATCTATGAGCTGCGACTACTTACCATCAAGTAGTTCGCATGTTCGTTAGCTACTTTTCCCACAATTAAAAAAAACTTATCAAAACGTATTTTTAAATCTATACAAGATATGCAATTAATACAAATGAAACACATAACCCTTCTTAAAATAAATATGTAAAACTACATGCGTCATCTTCTCATAGCCTGCAAGCCTGCAACTCAGCATACGTCAAATATCGACTATTCATTAGGTACTTTTGTACAAAGTAAGTGTTGACATTATGCCACGTAATTTTAAGGTATCACATACATAATTGCAGTTTGTAAATACTTATCGACAACTCTCACTGTCACACGGTAACATGCGAACTTGCACAAAATCCACGATTTCCATGACAGTTGAACTTCAACCATGTAACGTGAATTGGTACCAATTTCCCCCAATGTAATATAACCAGTTTAATTTATATTCATTATTGCAATGTAATTATTAATGATGATTAATAATATAATTAATAATAATCATTGTTTGATATATCTTTTATATATTGTTATTTAGGTATTTTTATTTATGAACGGCCTCAAATAAAGAGACAGAAAACCTAGAAGTACCTATAGACAAATATATCACTAGTTTCTTCTTTTCTCCTAAAGAATTCAACAGTTACAAATCAGCAAGGATACAACAATTACAGTCTATTTCTTATCATTCACTTTATTTCACTTAGACCCCACCAACTTACAAAAAGGAGGACGTCCTCAATTCGGTTGAATCTTCATTTTTTCTCTTTACACGAATCGAAACCTAAACATTGATAAATTAGAACGTTGATGGTCAATGATAAATGTTTTTGACGATTATAACGAGTACTTACCAAAATTTCTACCTGTTGAGTTGAATAATTGCTTTCCAATGAATTAATCATCCAATATATCTATTAGAAAGGCCCTGTACATTTATATGTATGAGTATGACCTTACGTCTTTAACAAACCTGACTCTAGGTTCACTGCGAGTTTTCACTCAACCGCTTTCTTATTCTCCCTAAAAGTACATAGTATTTAAAAGTTAAAAGAGTAACCAACGTGCCACCTAATTAATTAAATGATCGCTGCACTCTATGGACTTGTATATTCCAAAAACAAGGCTGAAGTCCTATCTATGGTCGTACATGAAGCATTGGAACTCTTTACTTTATTTTAGCTTTACAAGGAATTATGAAGATGGCAGTTCTACCTTCCTTAAATTTTATTGCTAAACTTCTTAAATCTTGCGTATTTTTCTGGATAACCTAACCAGTTATGGACCTACACGAAATAGTTTGCTAATACCCTTAACTTCCGAAACAATAAACTTCGCACGTAACTTAACGACATTTACACGTCACGGGTCATCGTCCTGGCACCTAACGAGATTACTAGTCCCTATCTTGCGGTCGAACTTGTTCCAAGTAGGCCGAGCATGGATGCGGTTACTTTAAACTCAATTGCAGGTTGCTATGACGTGGAAATCCTATCAGATATACTTTTATATTAAGCTTAAGTATACGCGTAAACGAGAATGTTTTTGTTTTTTTACTCCCTGTATTCGGACTTCGTTTCCGTGATTTTTTGACATAGACTAACAAGCTCTACCCTACTTTAAAACCTTTAAAATATAATAAGTTCCACTCAAATCCAGTAAGTTTCATGTTTCAATGAAAGACAAACGAATGTTTTAAATGGGGATGTGATATAATAATACTTTCTGATTTTTCAAAAATAATTAAGTATACGATTCAATCTAGTTTTTTTTGAATATTAAGTGATTTTAAAAATCACCCGTTTGTTACCTCATCACTTCTACGTAAAAAGTAGTCGTAAATAAATATAAAACAGTAGTAGTTAATAAGTAAGTACTACATTTTTTGGAAAAATCTTAACCTAAATAACTAAACGGGTAGTAAAGCATTTTCCAGCTCAAAATAGAATTTATATTTTGAAAAAGATTAAGAACAAAAGCCGCTTTGCGAGCGTATCAGCTGCGGTAATGAACTTCGAAACTTTTTTCAAATTCCGTTCCCCGGCTATTGTTCTACTGTTATAAGAAAGAAAATTCAAAACAATTTTTATCTCATATTTGCCTCAAGCATTTCAAAACTTCTTTTAAGGTTTTAGATATAAACTTGATAAAAAAGCAGGTTGATAATTATGAAGATATAATCTCTACAACCTAACAATATTGCAATATTCCAATATACGTATTTTTTCTCCGTCTTCTCTAGAAGATTACCTTTTTGTATTGGATTGTTACTAAACGATAAAGATTATTACCTTATTTCAAATATATTTTTTTAACGTTATTTAAGTACAAGTGTATGTATATGCATTTTTCTGTACTTCTGTTTCTTATATGAAATTTCGTTAATGTGTGTAATTGTGAACATTACATTCATAATTTTTACTTACGTTGGAGCGAAGAAAGTGTGCATTTATGTGATTGTTTGTTTGTGCAAAAGAATATTACCGTTTGTTTCCAAAACGGTTTGACCAATTTAGATAAAGTTTTCTGTAGAGCCCTGGTATTTTATGGCGATGATTCTTACAACGGTGTATGGTATTACGTCGCCTGAAAATTTTGCAGGAATCAAAATTTTCAGGCGACTTAATACCTTTTTGTTCTCATTTTTCAATTCCAAAAGTTTTTATATATAGTTGGTCACTTCAAAACGTTTTAATCGCTAAACATCTTTTATGATATGTAGATCTTGGATTATTAAACGGGCAACGATGTAGACGACTTTGACATTTAGAATAAGTACTTACCTACCTAAACAGCATTGACCTGAGGCACTGCATAATAGCAGCAAGTAACAAATTAACGTTAACGTTTCATATACATTTTGTTAATTACTTTATATCTTTATATTTATTTATAACTTTTACATTTTATAAAAATCGTTAGACCAAAGCCTAAAGTTATCCTCAATAAATGACATATGAAATTAAAAAAAATCGACAATTTTATTTTTTCAAATATTAGTGCGCACAAAGAAACAAAAAATTAAAAATATTTTTCATAACTGATTGTTCTACAGATTACCGCTTTCAATAATAAAAAACAGACTATATATTCAGCTTCATATTATAAAGCATACGCGTTACATGAAATCTTGTTTAAATACCAACTATTGTTATATTTTCAAAACAATGAAGTAGTATACAGGCTCACAGTCCTTCCAACGGTAAGTGTGTACCATTCCTCATAATCCCACAAAGTCGATCACAGATTCGATAGCTACTAAGGACTAACATAGCCGCTTCATATGTAAGAGAAGAGACAACGACACCTTTCTGCCGACATGCAAAGATTTTTATACGGAAATGGTGATTTAATACCTCCAACATGTTCAAACGAAACAAAATAGAGATAATACAAGTATTATTTCATTTACAACACATATAGATAACATATATGTATGTATGTTGTAACATATAACATTCCTAACACTTATAGATCTCGGGTCAATTATATCAGTGACACGGTGTGTTCGCGGTCAGCCTCAGATTACGATTATATCGTAATGTTGTTCTATGTATAATGTTACACTGTTATCACTTTTAATATAATCTGATACTTTATATTATTTACCTACCACATTTCATTTACATAAATAAACCACAGTAGCATTTTTAGATGTAACGACCCATAGATATTCGGGACCCTAAGATTAAATTCATATTAAAATATTTTTTGTTTACAAAGTCTCTTCTCGCTGTCTGTACGCTTAGATCTTTCAAACTACGCAACGGATTTTAATACGGTTTTCATCCATAAACAGAGTTGATGCATATTATAGCAGAGAAAAGCAAAGATTCGTAATGTTACTTCACTATTTTTTTATTGATACTTGAATACACTAAGCAGTAACAAACTTGCAAATGATTAATCAAAGTTATCTGTATGTTGAGAAGTACCGATTAATTACTAACGGTAAGGGAATACCTTGTGAGGAAACGTCCATGGTTGAGTGTTCAATGGTGACTGAAGTCAAGCTTCCCAAACTTTGTCAGCGTGGTGAACTATGCCCTAATCTCATTCTGACTTGGCTAGCATCTCTTGGCTAGCAGAGCAATAATAATGGATTGATGATGAAATTAATATAGTATAGAAATCAATGCTAGCTGTTGTTAATTCACTGAAGTGTTAGTTTCTAAGACCGCGTCACTCGTCCCCATTCTACAGAATGTTGTTTGGCTGAATTGACCGTATATAGAAGATACAGCACGTTCAACTACTTGCCACTTAAAAGTAAATACGTCGCTTAGTACCATGTGGTTGCATCACCAAATCGTGTTTAGAAAACACCTGCGCTATTCTAAAAATTCTTACTCACTTTAATGAGTAAATGTTGAAAACAAAGAAAGGAATTTTGAAATCTCCATCCTTGAAAAGGAAAATACCCATTGAAACTTTATATGAATATATATACATATTTATATCGACTTCGCGAACTAATAGAAATAAAGTAAAAACTTAATTAAAGACTTTATAAATTGCTAAAAGACTAGTGTCCCATTTTTATTGCGACTCACTGTGTACAATTCGCCGAAGACAGGAATACATCACTCAAGTTTCAATAATGTCATCAACCGACCGGCGCCGACGTCTGATCCAGTGATGACAATAAAATTTATTCCAGTAAATTTGATTCCGCGTAAAAATTGTCATACCGTACGACAGTACCGTAACCCCTCATCCTCTATCAACACCACAAGGTCAGTATCGTGCGCGATGACTCATAATTTTATCAGTGACTCACGACCTGGTGACAATTGGAAAAGCGCATCAACTGCGCCTAGATCGTAAATCATCATTAACCTTTGACAGCTCGGTCAACCGGGAAATCCGTGTCAGTTACTGTGTTAGTTTCGCTTTATTGAGAAATTCAGTTGGAGATTAAAATTAATTTCCTGTAAAGTAGTTCATGTTGCTTGGATATTACCGTCGAATTATTTTTCTGTAAATGCAGCCGACAACTGCAGCACAAGTTGCTTTACGGAAGATTATGAAAGCGGCGGTGGTCCTCCCCTATCGAAATATAATAGTACCACCTATCAAAACGTATATACATAGTAAAACTATAGTTCGATCGAAGATAGCACCATCATATTTAGACGTGAAGTATTTTTTTTTGTTAGAGAGGTTTGGTAGCCGACCATACTTACAGTCGAGGCGAACTTAGTCTTTGGGAGTAACAATACATCTACATACGACTTCAGACAGGTGCTCAGTCCTGTTTAAGATTGAACGTAAATGGTCATTCACTACAGCAATAAGATAGATCAGCATTATACATTTGTATGTCAGAAAAGAAATAAATGCAGACTATTTATTTCTTTTCTGACATACAAATATGTGTATACGTACTATTTTTGCATTCAACATATTTAGCTTAAGATTCATATTTGTAACACTTTTTTATATATATTAGCCTAGCGCTATGAGCAGACGGGCTGCCTGATGGAAAGGAATCATCGTCGGCTATGGATATCTGCAACACCGGAGGAATCGCCAATACATCGCCGGCTTTGAAGGAGAGCTCTTTTTGCACCTTTTTTGAAGAGCCCCATGTCATAGCAGTCCGGGAATACCTCAAGAGGAAGTTCATTCCACATGTTGCACGTTTGTGGCAAAAACGACCATGCAAATCGAACCGTGGAGGACCGCCACGAGTCCAATTGATGTGTATGTTACCTCATCCTTCGGCGAGTGGTGCGATGGAAGAATGGGGACGTAGGCATCAGGTCAAACAGTTCCTCGGAACACTCACCATTATAAAGCCGGTAGAACACGCAGAGGG